>VWYK01053375.1:1548-67758 GCA_013399775.1 Semnornis frantzii
TTGCCCACGGAGGTTGTGGCTGCTCCCTCCCTGGAGGTGTTCAAGGCCAGGTTGGAAGAGGCCTTGAGGGACCTGTGCTAGTGGGAGGTGTCCCTGCCTATGGCAGGGGGTTGGAACTGGCTGAACTTTGATGTCCCTTCCAACCTTCCCATTCTATGATTCAGAGCCCTGGCACAGGCTGCCCAGGGGGGCTGTGGAGTCTCCCTCTCTGGAGCTACTCAGGCCCCACCTGGATGTGTTCTGGTGTGATCTGCTCTGGGTGATCCTGCTCTGCAGGGGCGTTGGACTGGATGATCTCTTTGGTCCCTTCCAAGCCCTGACACTCCGTGAGCCTGTGAACTCTTTTCCCTAGGTACTTCACACTGTTCATGAACCTCCTGAACGACTGCAGCGAGGTGGAGGAGGAGAGCGCGCAGGCGGGCGGCAGGAAGCGCGGCATGTCGCGCAGGCTGGCCTCACTGCGCCACTGCACCGTGCTGGCCATGTCCAACCTGCTCAACGCCAACGTGGACAGTGGCCTGATGCACTCCATAGGTAAAGCACTCAGAGAGAACTCTGCATGAGCGAGCACGTGATGAAGACATTGGTGTTTGATTTATTTTTACATCTCTCTTAGCAGTTCTGGGTTTTTTTAATCAGGCTTGGGCTATCATAAAGACCTCCAAACAAGAGCTACGTTTATGGAAGTCCTCACCAAAATTCTGCAGCAGGGGACAGAATTTGATACCTTAGCAGAAACAGTGCTAGCAGATCGCTTTGAGAGATTGGTGGAGTTGGTTACAATGATGGGTGATCAGGGGGAGCTTCCTATTGCTATGGCTTTAGCCAATGTGGTGCCTTGCTCTCAGTGGGTAAGTTGATTCATGCAGTTTGTTTTTCTTCTTCCTGCGTTCGTGACTCGGAGTAGAAATTAGTGCAAACGTGGAGAGTGTGACAAGAGCTTGCTTAGAGCCAGTGTTCAGCCTTTCTTAGTGCATGCTTGAAAGGTGTGCTGAGTCTGATTGCCAGAGAGCTTGATTATAAATGGCCTTTATCTAGTAAATGCTTGGTGAGTGCCTAGGAATAATGTTAGGTAGTGAAACGAGTGCATCTCTTCGGGCTGGTGGCTGCAGACTGAGTGTGCTGTAATGCAGAGCTCCTTAGATTTTGGCAAGGTGAACTGGGCTTTGTTGTAGCACAGAACTGCTTATCTGTCTGGAGAAAGCATTATGGATTTGTGTGACTGGCTGTCATGAGGCAGACTTTTAGACCAGCAGTAGCACAGGGAAGGTTTAAAGAGAGATTGTGATGCTTGGTTTGATATTTACATGCCAGACTCTGGTGAGTTTAAAGCTTTAGTACAAACCTCTTGCTGGTTTGCTCTTGATTCTTTGTTCTGTACTCATTTTGGCTCTCTGCTGGTCAGATTAACCTTTCACTGCTTCCTTTAAGGATGAGCTAGCTCGTGTCCTGGTCACACTCTTTGATTCCCGGCACTTGCTCTACCAGCTGCTCTGGAACATGTTCTCCAAGGAAGTGGAACTGGCGGACTCCATGCAGACACTCTTCCGAGGAAACAGCCTGGCCAGTAAAATAATGACTTTCTGTTTCAAGGTAGGTGATGGCACCTGGCTGCTACAGGTTGCTTCCATGCAGCAGAACTTTATTAATGTACAAGTACAGAACTGGCAGGCTTGGGTGTGAAGCCCTGGAGAAAGTGGATTAGGTTAAAATAGTGCAGAGCTGCCTTTGGGTCTTGGTTTGAGTTGATCTCAGCTCTTCCATCTGAGTTTAGGGAACTTTGCTTTTAATGCTTCAGTGTTTGATGAACTGAGTGTTGTAGGTCTCTTATGCTTAGGCCCAGCTAAAAAGTACAAATCCTCCTGGAACTAACCTTTTGCCAAGACTTTGTGACTCAACCAGTTAGGCTGAAGCTTGCAGTGAGTCCTCCTGAAAGCTTCCAAGGCAAGAAGTGCTTTATCTCACCTGCTCTGTATGTTCTGCCTAAGGAACTCTCAGTCACAGTCAGGTTTGTTAAACTTCTGACTAGCTCAGTCCTGTGAGTGGTTCTGGGACCTGAAGATTCTTCCTGATGGTCTTTTTGTAATTGGCAGTGTGAAGTCTGAGCTCTTGTTAGTGCTTCCGTTTGAGTTTAGAGAGCTGTGTACAAACAGTGACTCAGCACTTCCATCTGCGTGCTCCAAGGAGCAGTCCCAGCTGCTGATTGTGGTTGTTGGAGTCACCTACAGCTTCCCCTAAACTGGGGAGGAATTAAAGTGCTTGCAGAAATGGATCACAGTGGTGCTCCAGAAGTGAATCTGTCATATGGGAACACCAATTTTACAGAAATGCCAAAACAATTCAGGTGTTCCCAGACTCCTGTGAAGCTTTCAGAGTCTGTGAGGGTTGCTGTCTTAATCTGACACCCATTCTGCTCTTTCTCCACAGGTGTATGGTGCTACCTATCTGCAGAAGCTTTTGGAGCCTTTGTTGAGGACTGTGATCACATCCTCTGAATGGCAGCACGTCAGCTTCGAGGTGGATCCAACAAGGTTTGAGATTCAAGGCGGGGAGCAAATGTGTTTGTGGGCACCACTGCCAGGCACTGGAAGTGTAACAGGATTCCTTTCTTTGCCTTGCACATCTTTTTCTCATTCTCTTCCACTCCTCACTTTACCAGACAGAGTGAACTGTACAGAGCTGTCCAGCACAGCAAGATGAGTTTTGCTGCATGTCCTCTAAGCCCTGAAAGAGTAAGGAAGATAGAGAGCTCTTGCAGGACCTCTTCTGCTTCATGCTTTTATGCAGGCCACTAATGGGGGATTTCCAGTAGTACCAGAAAGCATCTGAGTTAGGCCAGCAAATGAGTTACAGGAGCAAGATGGAATGTGTGCATGCTGGGTGGGATTTTTTTTTATTTTTGCTTTCATTTCTCTTATGTCACTTCAAGACTTGGATTTAGTAGCTTTTGCTCTATTGCTTTCAGTTTTCTCTAAGCAGAATTTCATGTGTTTGTCCTTTAAATAGCTTGCCAAAAGATTGACCTTCTTGGTAACAGTTTAACTCTCCAACATCTGTCTCTGCCTCAGATTCCTTTCAGAGAAACCATCATCAAACTGACAATGCAGCCATCAGCTGGAGTTGTGTGTGCATGGCTTTGTGTGGAATGGTGTGAGAGAATCCCACTTACAGCTTTCTCTTTATAACTGGCAGTTCAATTTGTGTGGTTAAGAGGTGGAAGCTTTTGTGTAAAAGCTCACCAGCACTTCTGTAGCCCCTGGGAAATCAGGTTGCTCCCAAACGTAGAGGCACAGTGAGTATCATTTCTGTGATTGCTGGTCATACATTTGTGGGTCTGTTTCAGGCTGGAGCCTACAGAAAGCCTTGAGGAGAACCAGAGGAGTCTGTTGCAAATGACAGAAAAGTTTTTTCATGCAATCATTAATTCTTCTCTGGAGTTCCCACCGCAGCTGCGCAGTGTGTGCCATTGTTTGTACCAGGTATGCCTGCAGTAGTTGCCTGCCCCTGACCTCTGGGGTTGGTTTATGTCCCTGTAGCAGTCTGGAGCTTGGTCCAGCAGTGGGTGCAAAGGGGCATTTGTTGAAGACTGTCCTCAGATGTTTAAGTAACAGCAATCTGAGTGTAGGGACTGGGTGGTGCTCCAGACTCGGCCTGGCAGTCAGGAGGTTCCTAAATGGTGGTTTTTAAGGAGCTGAATTGCAGCTGGGAACTTGGGCCTAATAAAGGAGCAATGGTCTCTGTTTCAGCATCTCTCTGGGAGGCTGAGGATTAACTGAGAGGTAATGGTCATCGCTGCTTCTATCAGTTAACAGCTGGGCCAACTGTGGGGAAGGCAGCAAAGGGGAGAACAAAAATACACTGCCGAGAGAATGCAAAACTGTGCTTTGAGTATGGGAGCAGTGCATTGTACATTTAGACCAGAAATCAAGTTAGTTCTCTAAAAGGCTCATGGGTCATGGCTTTGATGAACCTTAACTGTCAGTCTCACAGCTGCTTGTGCAGTGACTGACTCTGGACAGCTGTTCTCTGCATAGAAACAGAGGCAGTTTCTTCAAGAGCATTCCTCTCTGGAGGATGTTTCTGCCAAATTGTCTCTGAAATGTATCATTCAGGTCATTACTCCTGGAGCATTATTTAGTTGCCCATTACAGGTGGCCATAATCTTTTACTTTCTGCCTTTGATAGAAAAGCAGCTTAAAAAGGGTGTAGAAAACCCCAACCTGTCTGGTCTTCAGTGGGGTCACAGTGGTTACAAGTCTCAAATTTGAGAAAGTGGGGATTGAAGCTGAGTCTATGGAAGGAAGCAGCTCTGTCAGATGCTGAGGGCTGTGTTGTCTGTGCTTATGTGGTTAGAAAGACCCTCTGCAGGTGAGGTCCAGACCCTGCATCATTCAGAGGTGACTCTGGTCAGTGTCATGTCTCAGTCACATCCTCAACACAGGAGTCTGTGGGTTGCTGTGGACCAGTGTGAGCTGCACCATTAAGCTGTACTGGGCAGGAGGTGCACTGGCAGATGAGTGGGTACATAACAGCTTGGAACTGGGGAGCTGCAAGTGATCTGCTTTGAGAATGAAAGCTTCTTGTGTCTGAGGAGTGACAACAGGAATGCATTCTGCTCTCCTGAGTAAACTACCTTCCATGTGCTGTGGGCAGCACACCAGGTGGAGGTACTGCTGCCTCTGGGAGCCTGGAGTGTGTTACAGTGTGCAGAGGGCTGCTGTGCAGGCAGGGTGCTGGAGTTCAGCAGCACAACAGAAGAGAACCAGGAAGAGGCAGAGAAATGTTTTGTTAGAGTTCTTCTAATGAGGCAAATCACAGAGACTGACTTCTGTTTGTGGCTAAAACTTTAGTGCTGTCACACAAACCTTGGAAAGTTACCAAGCTGGGACCACCCTCTTCCTGCTTGTTTCTGGTACCATTTATAACTGATGCTTACAGAGAAGAAGCCTTCCTGAGTGGTGCACTGTCCTCTGTAGAGTAAGTTCTGCTGTAGTAGTACCCTCCCGGCCGCCTCCCGTCCATGTACCTGCGTTTCCCAGCCCCCATCCCTCCTCCTCTGCTCCTTCCCTTTGCTGCTGCTCTCTGTAGCAGCTCAGCAGCAGGTCGCTGAGCCCGGTGTGCTTGTAGGACTCTTTCCTGCTCTTTGTGTGTATCTGATGGGTTTATCTGCTGCTGAACTTGCAGGGGGGGATGTCCCTGCTGCCCTCAGGGCTCATAGGAAATGCGATGCCCATCGCGGTGGACTGTCAGAGAAGAGCTATGCATGGCAGAGTATTTGAGCTGTGGTCTCAGTGATGTGGTCTGGAAGAGCTACTTTTGCTCTTTCAACCATGGAGTCTGTGTCTAAAGTAAAGCAAGGCAGAGAGATTTTCTGAACTGTGCAAAGTAACGATGAGTATCAGACCCCCGACCTCAGCAGTGTGGTCTAGGCATGTTTGTGCAGGGGATGCTGCATTCCTGCAGCTGCTGCTCTTCCCAGAACTCGGGAGTGAGAGATGGAGAGCTGTGTGTTGCCTGCTCAGGAGCTTGGGTTGTCACTGTGAGCTCTTGGAGTCCCAGCTAGGCATGCAAATGCTGAGTCTTTGTTTCCTGTGAATGGCTTCCTCTTGCTGGCAGTGGTTGTATTCAGGTTGGCAGGAGGTGGTCTTGGTTTGTTGTTTTTGTTTGGTTTGGGGTTTTAAATTGGGAACTGATGGGGGGCAAGTTGGTTGCCTTCAAGTTCAGATGGCCACAGTCTCACAAATGTCTGGGAGCATATTTGAGGGTTACTGAAAATGTCCCAGGCAACCTTGGTTGCTGCTTCTGTGGTTTGACTTTTCCAATGAATTCTGCTGGGATTGCTGTTCCATGCTGCTTCTGGGATGGATCAGATTCACTTCCATTCCACTGATAATTACTCCTGTGCAATCCAGTAGTAATTCCTACCTGAAATGGGATCAGTGAAGTTTACTGCTCAGAGGTTTAGTGGTTACCTGCCAACCCTGGTGGCTTTCTTCTTGCCTTTTGATCATCTGTTCCTAAAAGAGACACACATCTGCTAGTAACTGATACTCAACTTTTAGTACTTGAATTGTTTCTAGTAACACCACTATTTGGGGATATAACTTAGTGGTGGACTTGGTGGAGTAAGATTAATGCTTGGACTTGATCTTGAAGGTCTTTGCCAACCTAAATGATTCTGTGAAGTGCTTGTTCACCACAAACAGTCTAATAATTCATTCTCTGCTTTCAAATTCAAGAGAATTTTGAAGAGCCTGGCCTTTGTCTGAAAGAAAGTACAAGGGAAAGAGGATTTTGATAAGTTAACTTTGTTTTTTAAATAAGGAGAATGTCTTCCCTCCAAGGCAATAAGCAAATGAGACTGAATTTTGTGGTCTCTTTTTATGCTTAGAGTTTTAAAGTAAATATGTCTGCAAAGAGTCCTCCTCAGGTGTGTTGTGGAAGTGTTGTGTAGCTGAGTGAATCCCTGGAGCAGCAGCATGGGCAGTGATGTGTTCAGCTGGGGCCAGGGACTCTGCTGGCTGCTACCAGAGCAGAGCCCTGATCTGTGTTTTCCTCTGGAAACATCCCAGTAGCTGGCTCCTGGGACAGCTCAGCCCTGCTCATCCTCACCTATTGTACCTTCAGGAGAGTCACTGCTCAGGAGCAAGCCTGGTCAGAGTAGCTCCCACAGGAAACTTGTGCTGGCTGATTCATAAACCCCACCCAGCCCACACTTGTGATTCTCCTGAAGCAAGAGGAATGGAAATTCCACTTGCTTTAAACACAGTCACCTGCTGAAGAGAGCCCCTGTGGGACTGCTCTGTAGCAGTCAGAGGCAGGAATGGGGCAGAGGCACCCTTGGGTAATTGTGATCTGCACAAGTTTGACCTGGTAGCAGAATTTGCTGGCTGGGATTTGAGGCTCTCTGGATTTTCACCCTGTCGCATCCTGCAGCTGTAGAAATGCTCTTCCAGTTCCAGATTGTGTTGGAGCTCCTGGTGCATGCTTGCTGTGAAGCTGCTGAGCACTGCAAGCTCCTGTGGGGCAGCTGCAGGCCTTGCTGGCTGCAGGGCTTCTCCGTGGCGCTGGTTCTCTGCCACGGCTGAGCTGGGTCTGTAGGCTGGAGCTCCACATCCAACATTCCTCTGCACAGGGCAGCAGTACATGAGGCTCTGGCTTTGCTCAGGTTCCTGGCAGGCAGTAGGGCAGGATGTGATGCCTCTTGTGGGTCCCTTTGCAGCAAAGTGAAAAGCAGGAATAAGCACAATCAAATCAGGAGTTTTGATCTGGAAACTTCTAAGAACTTAGTGCAGAGCCACTGGCTTTGTTCTTCCTTTCTCCACAGAGTGTTTTATGGCAGTGTTTAGCTGCCAAAGTAGCAATCCCCATGATGGTTCAGACCTGACCAAATTGAAGGACACACAGAGAAAGATTGGGAAGATTTAAAACTCTAAATTTCTTTGCAGAGCAATGTGTAATTCAAAGGTATCAGACTTGGCTGTCTTTGCTCTTAAAATTATTTGGGGATGGTGAAAGACATTTGGAAGCTGACCCTACCATTGACTGCCCAATAGTGTGTGTCATGAGCACATGAACGTGGTTTGACCTTTTAATCTAGCCAGAAATAGTAGAAATGATTGAAAAGCAACATTTGCTTGTTCTGTATTTAGTGCTTTGTAAATGAGATGTTAATAAAAGTTGTGGAATAAAAACTCCATCATCAGTCTTCAGTTGATATATTTCATTTTCTGTTGGTTCTGTTTGTTACATTTTACTGTGTAATTTATGTACCAAGTCAACATTGGGTTTGTTTTGGTTTTTTTTTGTTGCTGTATGTAGTTGGTGCTGTGACTTGTTTGTGCTCATCTCTGTTCTGTAGGCAACTTGCCACTCTCTACTGAATAAAGCTACCGTAAAAGAAAAAAAGGAAAACAAAAAATCAGTAAGTTTGGAGACCTTTTTCTTAGCCATTTCTTTCAAAGCACAACAGAAACCTTTTGCTGTTTGTTCCAAACATCTTCACTTCAGTCTGTTTGACCTCACTTGTAAAATCATTCTACTAATTCTGGCACAAAATAGCTTTCATTTCAATTAACCCTGGAATTAAGTTATATATATAAAATATTCTCTGTGTGCCTATTAGAGTAAACAAAAGACATTTTTAACATTACTGCTTAGTATTTAATACTCTGATTCTTCTACCCTTGCCACCATCTTCAGAATTAAAAGGGAATGCAGGAGAAAAATGTTTTCTTTGGGGGAACATCTGAGGCTGTTTTAATGCTCTGGCAGATAACTTCAGCTTGCATCCTGGGAGAAGAGCAATTAATATAGAGGGGTTGCTGAAAAGAAAGAGAACCTTCTGGGACTTGTTGCTGATCTGTTTCCTTTTGTTTGCCTTGTGCCTAAGCAATCCAATTTAGCCCTTTCTTTACTGAGGAAAGCAGATTTCCCATCTTGCTGTGGTAGAGTTCAGATGTGGAACCTGAGAGTGTGTTAAGTGCCCAATCTGAGTGCATTGGACAAGAAAATCTCACTGATGGCAACCCCAAGCTGCTGCTGAACCAAAGTGGTTCTGGCTTTGTACTAATGGTTTTATCTGTTGGAAGAAGCATGAGCTGAGCTTGCACTGGTTACATTTTAAAGTGTTTTTGTACAATAGAGTTTGGTTTTATCTATTTTAACCTAAACTAGGAAGCTTGCTGATGTTATGCTGTGACAAGGTAGAGCTTTGACTTGTTTTGGCTAACTTGGCACTCGTGAGCAAGTGCACACAGAGATACTTGAATCTTTCTGGAAACACTTGTTGCATATTGAAGAACTTTATTTTTGTCAGGGAGCTTTAACTGACTTTTCCAAGTTGAATGAAGGATACCTGGAAAAGAGACTCTCCTTTGAGTAGTATGTAGCTGGTTTGCTAAGAAGAAAGGTTCCTTTTTCCTTTGTGTTTTCATTAAAAAAGAAAGTGTTCCTAGATAGCAAAGAGCAGCATTCTAAAGCTGCAGTTGTAGCAAATCACTGCTGAGTGCTCTGGGGCAGTGTATGTATGGGCAGAGAGCTCCTCTGGCCTCTCAGCTCGGGCTCCTTCTGCCTTCCCCTGTTGCAGTGTGGTGGTTCTGAAGAGTATTTCTGTAAATCTCCTCCCTGTGAATTTCACCCCCCCCCGACTCTGAACAGCACAAGTCTCACTGCTAGAGAGACTCTCGTGGTCAGTAGTGAGGTTGGAAACACAAATAAAGTCCCACTCAGAGAGGAAAGAGTTCTGTGTATTGGCTGGGAGCAGTGTGTGCCCATGGGTGTGGACAGGGCGTTGGGCTGCTCTGCTGGCAGCAGCAGGGTCCTGGAGTTCAGTGGGCAGCAGCTCTGAAATACAGCTGCTTACCTGTGTCTGAGAGCTGCTGGAGCAGTTTCCCCTAGCAAGGGTTGTGCAGAAGCTGCAGCCAGGGTAGGCAGTGCCTGACAGCCCCTGCGCCCCACACCCGCTTCCCTCACCCCTGAGTGCCCTGCGATGCCAGAGCCGTCACGGCAGGAGTGGCCTACTCGCTGCTGAGCTCGATTGGTGTGGAGAGGATGCTTAGGTTGTGTTGCCATGCGAGGCTCTGCTCAGTTTGCCTTCCCTTCCCTCTAATGCACTCTTGTCTACACTTCTGCCCCCGTAGGTGGTTAGTCAGCGCTTCCCCCAGAACAGCATCGGAGCCGTGGGGAGTGCCATGTTCCTGCGGTTCATCAACCCTGCCATCGTCTCCCCCTACGAGGCAGGCATTTTAGACAAAAAGCCTCCACCAAGGATTGAGAGGGGACTGAAACTAATGTCAAAGGTGAATCAATAAATCCTTACTTGGTTTGTGTTCTGCCTGCTCTGGCTCTGCTCTTTGGCTGGTAGCAGCAAACGCAGCTGAAGCTGCAGCCTTCTGGTGCAGCCATCCTGGTTGTGTAAAGTGCAGTTCCCATGCTGGGTTGGTGGCATTAGTGCTGACAGCAACGTGGGGCACAGTCTGCATGGGGAAAAGCCACTGCCAAAGGGATGTGTCAGGTACCACAGTGCCTGCAGGCTCCTCACTGCAACTGCCAGCCTCAAGAAGAAACAAAGCAAGCAATGTTCCTTTGAGCACAGTGGCAAGAACAGCAGCCAGAGAGGAAGTTCAAATTAGCACTGCCAGATAGGGAGTTCAGACTAGCACTAAAGAAGTGAATTTGAAACTTTTTTTCCTATTTTCAGTCTCCTTTGGTAATATTTCCTGTTAAAACTGAAGTCAGTATTCAAGGTCTGGCCTCTGATGCCAGGCTGCACACTGAGCTGGGCTGTGGCTCTGCATGCGAACAGAAGGGCTATGGCCACCCCTAACTCTCAGCCCATCTTCCCTGCCCCTTTTTACAGTGTGGGATTGGCATCACATCTGAAGCTTTCATGCTGTGATGACCAAGGAGAGGACTGACTGACCTGCCCATCCAAAAGCCTCTCCTCTGCAAGGCAGCTTTGGTTATAGCTGCACTGATGGTGGCTGCTAAGCAAACATGCAGCAACATGGTTTGATGCCAGACTTGGTGGGGCTGGAGAGTGGTTGGACTTGGTGGTGATCTTAAAGGTCTTTTCCAACCAAAGCAATTCTATGATTCTGAAACCAAAACCTGGCACACAAATTCTGGGCCTTGTGCACCTTACCCACGTTAAATCTTGAGACATTGGAGTTCTCTTCATGTGGATGTAATCTGTTGCCTCCCCATGGCTGTAGAGCTTCCAGAAGATAGAGATAATATTTCCTATGTGATGAGTTGGAAAGGAGGTTTGTTTCCCTGGTCTGAACCTGGGTGAAGTTCATAGACAGGGGAAGTAATTTCCTAGCATTTAGCAGTATGTGACAGAACGTTTCCCGAGTGACCTCAGTTTGCACCAGTTGGGGTTGTTGTCTTCTTGTCTCGAGGCTTCAGTTAAAATGAGTGTTTCTGGCAGGCCATGGCAGTCAGTGCATTAAGCCTTGATGTGTCTTTACCATCTTCTTATCATTTAGATACTTCAGAGCATTGCCAACCATGTCCTGTTTACAAAAGAGGAGCACATGAGGCCCTTTAATGACTTTGTCAAAAGCAATTTCGATGCGGCACGAAGGTAGGTCCCGGGGCGCTGGCACAGGGCCGTGTGCCATGAGAGCAAGCAGAGTGTGCTCACAGCCCCTTGCTGCAGGCTGCCCTGGCACAGGGGTGCTGATCAGTGGCTCTGAACCACAGGTTCTTCCTGGACATCGCCTCGGACTGCCCGGCCAGCGACACTGTCAACCACAGCCTGTCCTTCATCAGCGACGGCAACGTGCTGGCGCTGCACCGCCTGCTCTGGAACAACCAGGAGAAGATTGGCCAGTACCTCTCCAGCAACAGGTGAGGCTGCTCTCAGCCTCCAGGGTCATCCAGCCCAGCCTTCTACCCAGCACCTCCCTGAGGTGCCCATGTGCTGAGGTGCATCATCCCATTGTCTGAAGGCTTGCAGGAGTGGTGCCTCCACCACCTCCCTGGGCAGCCTGTTCCAGTGCCTGACCACTCCTGCAGGAGAGAAATTCTTCCTAATATCCAGGCAAAACAAGGAAGGGGTGGGAAATGACCATTTGGAAATGCTTGAGATGCTTTTGTTATTAGAGCAGAAGAATGTGGCTGGAAAATCTTACACTGGGAAACTTCCATTGACAAAGCATTACTGGGAAGATGCCAGCATCTTGGCTGCCCTCTTCACTGCCAACCCTTTGTGCAGTGTGCAGTTGTCTTATCTTTCTGAACCTTGTTTCGTGTGTGATAAACACTTCTGTTTCTTTGTGGGATGCTGTTCTGTGATACAAAACAAAGAAAATGCAGCCTGTCCAGGGTCAGGAGGAGGAGTGTGCAAAAAATAGAGGAGCTGCTGAGTAAAGGACTTACAAGTGCTGTGCTGTTCCTAGGGACCACAAGGCTGTTGGGAGAAGACCTTTTGACAAGATGGCCACACTGCTTGCCTACCTGGGCCCTCCTGAGCACAAACCTGTGGCAGATACTCATTGGTCCAGTTTAAATCTGACTAGCTCCAAGTTTGAAGAATTTATGACAAGGTAATGAGGTGATTGTGGAGGGGACACAACTTGGGGGGTTGTAGCCTTCAGGCAGTGGAAGGACTTAGAAAGATTTTTGTGAAGGGTTTGTTTAACAGTCTGGGTTCACAGGTACCTTGTAGGGCTCTGGGTAGGTTGTAATTCATAGAATGGATTGGGTTAGGAGAGACCTTAGAGATCATCCAGTCCCAACCCCCTGCCATGGGCAGGACAGCTTCCACTAGCCCAGGTCACTCAAGGCCTCATCCATCCTGGTGCTGAACATCTCCAGGGAGGGGGCATCCACAGCCTCCTTGGGCAAACCTGTTCCAGTGTCTCCCCACCCTCAATGTACAGAATTTCTTCCTAGTCTCCAGTCTAAATCTCCCCTCCTCAAGCTCAAGTCCATTCCCTCTCATCCTGTCACTCCCAGCCCTTGTCCCTGAACCAGGACCTGGAGCCAGCAGAGATGTTTGTGGTTGAACAAAGGTTCAGGGATGTGTGAGTTTCATGCTTCTGTTTAAAGACACAAAGAAAGAGGGTTTGAGAGTTTTGGCTTTCTTTTTGGAAAGGCAGTTGTGAAAAGCTGATGTCCATCTGCTGCTGCTTTTCAGGCATCAGGTCCATGAAAAGGAGGAGTTCAAAGCACTGAAAACGTTGAACATTTTCTACCAGGCTGGGACATCCAAAGCTGGCAATCCTGTGTTCTACTACATCGCGCGGCGGTAAGGAGCCTTTCACCTTCCCTCTCTGAAGTGGAGCTGTCAGACCCAGAGTACCAAGTGCCTGTAGGGAAGGGACACCAACTTGGAAACAAACAAGGCTCTGCAAGTGCCTGGGTTTTGTCCAGTGTTGGTGCCAGTAATTTTTAATGGAGCTGTGTCCTAAAGCAGGAGTGTTGCAGTTTTTGCACCCAGCAGTCCACGAGGAGCTGTGGAAAAACACCTAAGATTGTACAGCCTGAATGGTTCTGTGATCCATTTTATTAACTTCTCACTGTCTGTCAGCGTGGTTTTTGCTGGTGCTGCTGGTGGTAGCTGAGTTGATGCTGGTGGAGCTGCTGTGGCACCAGTGCTGGTTGAGTCCCTGTGGTTGCTTTGTCTCTTCTGGTGCCGCTGTGGCTGATGTGCGATGCCGGTGAGCTGGCTGCTGCACCAGTGGGTGCTTGCCTGTGGGCCCCTTGCTGCTGCTGTGCTGGTCTGTGGTTGTGGTTCCTGGGGAGCCCCTGCTTGAGCTGCTTGTCGGGGTGAGGCTGGGCAGGGAGCTTCTGATGGTGGTGCCAGGACTGCTGTCCATGGTGTGCTCGTTGCTGGTGGTTAGTGGTGCTGCTGCTTGTGTTGCCAGTGTCAGTGATGTGACCCTTCTGGCAAGATGTGGTGTGGTGATCTGAAGAGATGTAGTCAGGGATGAACCTTCTGCAGACCCTCTGAGTGCACGTAGTGAGATGAAAGCAAAGGAGGTCTCTTCTGCAGGGCTTTGAATCCAGCCATGTAAACAGGCCAGACACACCTCAAAGGAGGCAATCTTCAAGCTTACCTGTTTCTAGTGCCAGTCAGACCCAGCAGCCACATCCCTTTTTTTCAGTTAATCAAATCAAGGATCTCAGATTTTAATTAATATTCATAGTTTTCAGTGTTTTCAGGTAGTGCTCTTTACTCTGCAGACTGAGTACAGATTGGCTTTCCCAGAAGCTCTGTGCTCTCTTGTACCCTGGCCCTTTTGCCACTGCCCACCAGAACCTGTCCAGGTTGCCAAGTTTTCCAATAAGGAACAGTTTTAGTGACTGGAGGATTTCCTTGGTCTGCCTCACTGCAAGTTCAGGTTGGAGGCTAAAATCATGAGTGAGCTCTGAAGACCCTTTCCAAGCACAACCTCCAAACTTGGTAGCTGAAGTTCTGCTGCTTCAGTGTGGTTTCTTAGCCAGGGTGCAGTGAGGGACCCAACAAATGAATATTTCTGTTCACATTTCTTTTGTTATGTTTTTGATTTCCAGAGCAACAAACAAACCAAACTTCTGTTCAGTATCAGTGTGGAAGGTAAAACAAACTTTCAGTCTGTTTCCTCCTCCTGGGAGTTTTTGCAGCCATGCTGAAGGAGCTTTTCCATTCTTTAAAAGGAACACCACAAAGCACTTCTTTCAGGCTGATAGTGCAGGGAGGAAATGCTTTTGTGCTCTGAAACTTGTTGCTGTGAAAGTTCTCTAATACCTGCTTCACTGCTAGCTCTCAGGAAGGCTTTGTGTGGGGCAGCCTGAAGGTGGAGGAAAACTGAAGTGTAATTTGGCTGGTGCCATCTGGAGAAAACCTGTGTGAGTGAGGGGGCAGTGCTCATGCTTTTGTCACTTGAGGGATCTCTAAGCTCATGCTAACCAAAGCAATAGTAAATTACACAGGGCAAGGTTCAGTGCACAGAAGTAGATGGGAAAATAAAATTGATCTGAACTTTTCCCAGTGGTTAATAGCTCTGAAATAGAGAAATATTCTCTCAAAGATTCTAAGTCAGCCTTCAGCTTCCCCTTCCTTTTGCTTGGGAAATTGCCTGCCTTTACCTTGAGCCCTTTTCTGCCTTTTGAAGCCCCTTGGCCCTTTGGGAGGAGTGCAGCCCCCAGGATGAGTAGGAGCAGTTCCTTACCTCCTGCCCAGGCTTCACTGCCCTCTCTGGGGTCATGGAGACCCTTGTGAGCCTCTTGTGTTGCTCGAAGTGGGCCTCTGTAAAGTCTTAGCTGGAGCTTCACTCTGCAGTCCAGATGGCTGCAGAAGCTTCTAGCAGTAGTTACAACTAGTCCGGAATGTGGTTGTCCTGTGTATATCTTGCAGCAGAGTGGTTGAGAAGAGTGACTGCAGTTGGGTGTCAGTAGGGCTCTGAAGGGTGCATCACTTGTTGTATTCAGAGCCCTTCTGCAGTAGCTGTGCTGCTGCCACCAGAAAAGGCTGATTGTCAAAATCCAGGAATAAAAGTGGATGTTTGGAAACTCACATGTTCTCCCAGTTGTTGTGTTTGTTCACTGCTGTAATGGAGTAAGCTTGAAAAATTGTCAGACTGTTGGAAGTGAGAAGAATCAGATGGGAGTAATTTCACCTGCCTGCTCCCACCTGCACTTCCCTTCTTCCCCTCAGCCCCATCAAAGTCATCTCAGAAATTGGGTTTTCTGAGACTCATGCAAGGACAAAACAGCTCCTCTGTAGGGTAAAAAAAGAAAAGGAGAATCTACACTTTTGGGAATACAACTTTGTAAGACATCCTGTCCTCTTCTAAGGCAATTATTGGAGTGCTGGTGCCCCCCCTCATCTTTCATGAGCTGTGTTGAATCTACAGCCACAAAAGTGTTAATGTCTAATAGATTGTCATACATGGCAGTGCTGCTGTATCCATGGTTAGTTTTGGTAGGAGTGAGCCTGGTTACATGAGAGCTCTGATCTTCACCCTTTCTGGCTGTTCTGCCATCTCTGACTAGCAGTGATGTGGCTGAGTGGTGCTGCTTTGGGGGGTTTGTGGTTCTGAGCCAGGGGTTGTGTTTTAAGGTGTGAAATGTGGGAAGACTCTTTAGAACTGCCACTGTGTTTGAGGGCTTGTGGCAGGCTGGCATTGGGGTTTTGGGGTGTTTCTTTTTTGGTTGTTTTTTTTTTTTTGTAGTTTGAGATCTTGTTGCTAGGACATTGTTGAGTCATCCTGCTGATCTATCTGGATCAGTTCATATCCTTCTTGTGCTGTGAAATCTAATTCCTTCTGTCATTTTTCTTCACATTTTGTTTCCTGGGCAACAGCTTGACTTCTGGAGCCAGTGCTCCTCTGGTTTTAATCCTTACACTGTTACTAAAATGATCAATAAATCCATAAATCCTGATCCTAAAGCAGTGCCATTAAGGTTTAAAGCTGATCCCCAACTAATTAATAGGAACAGAACCCTCTGAGTTACTGCTCCAGCCTGCCTCTGTCCCTGCTGCAGCTGCAACCTTTCAGAAGCAAGCTTGTTGCTGTTGGGGTGTTTTCAGTATTGGTCTGAAGTGCTAAATGGTTATTTTGAAAACCAGAAAGTAACAGTTTGTCCGAGGATAGGTGGTTTTGTTTTCCTGGTGGGCTGAGTGACCAGCACGGTGCTGGCGCCACGGAGCGGTGCGGTCCTGCTCCCATCCCTCGCCTGTCAGTTTGACTTCAGTCTGACTGCACTGTTGCCAAGCAACAAGTGCAAGACTCCCACATTTGCCTGCCTACTCCCTGCTCCCTTATCAACTCATTTGTATTCCAGAAAAATACAAGGAAACCTCAATTTCAGTCTGCTTTATTGGAAGCTCTCTGACTAAGAAGCCTTCTGGCTTACCCCCGCCGCAGGCAGGGTTTGGGGGGCGAGGGCTCTGGAGCCTGGGAGGGCCAATTGCCTTCTCTAGCCATCTGCAGGTGTTTTCTGTCCCAGCTTCCCAAGCCTGTCCGTGGATTTGCAAAACCCCACAACCCCTTTTCCACCCCCAGGCTATATCAGCATGCTTAAGTAGGTGGCAGTTTGGCCCAGACCTGTGGAAAGCAGAGTGTTTTGCAGAGTTTCTCTTCCCTGCACAGTCTGACTGTGGCTGAAACACTTCTAGAGCATCTAAGGTCTGTTTGGGGTTTTTTCCATGCAATACAATTTGCCAGCCTGTATTGAATTGTTTAGCAAAGACAGGTGCAGCGTTTCATGTGATTCCTCAAGTCACAGCAGCTCATTTAGTGATTTCTGCCCTACCTTGCAAGCTAAGCTGCTTTAAGCAGTGTGGGATGACAGCACAAGAATGAGCTAATTCTAGCCAACACCTCATTGGGAGCGTGGTCAGTAGGTTAGGACTGGTTTAGAGTCAGTCAGTGCTTAGCAAGCATTAACTGTCCGAAGTGGGCAGCAGGCAGGGGCAGTTTTTTAATACTGATCCTAGCTGATGGAATTTCTGAGCTTGTCACATGAGTTCACCTGGGAGGAAGAGATGGAGCTATGCAGGTGGGCACCTCTCAAACTGCTGGCAGCCACTGTGTGTGATGGAGCACTTCTGCTGCCCACTGTAGGTACCAGGCACATGTTTCTTATGGTCCAGTTGTCCAAACTTTGCCTGCCTAAAATGTGTGAGATGTCAGTCTTGGATTTGGGGGATTCTGTTCTCTGTGCTGTTCAGCATTGTTATTGTGAGGGGGAGGGAGAGATGCCCTTTTCTAGTGGAGAGATTCACAGCTTGCATTGGGTTGGAAGGGACCCTCAAAAGTCATTTTGTCCAAGCCCCTTGCAGTGAGCAGGGACACCTCCAGCTGGATCATGCTACTCAGGGACACATCAAGCCTGTGCCTGGGAAGTTGCAAGTTTCAAAGGACAGATCCTGTGTTAGTATTAGCAGCTTATTGATAAACAGCATGAAGGTTAGAGTCATAGAGTCACAGAATTGTCAGGGCTGGAAGGGACCTCAAAGATCATCAAGTTCCAACCCCTTTGCCATGGACAGGGACACCAAGATCATTAGCAATAGAATATGATTTGTTATAACCATAATCCCCCCCCAAGACACAAAGATTGAGCCAAATGTCTGCTTGACATGGGTTTGTATGATAAAACCTTACCTGTCCAGTGACCCTGCTGTGCTTGTTGGAAAGGAAGCACTGCCACCAGCTGAGTTCAATACAAACATAGCTTTATTGGTACTTCAATGCCAATGAAATAACTGTACAAATTCCTTGTGCAACAGCTGCTGTTAGAAATTAAAACACGTTCCTGGTTGTAGAAAGACTGTTCACAGTTGGAAAGTTGTGACTTCTGATACCAGTGGCTGTCAGTGCTCTACAGCCCTCATTGACACCTGGGGAGAGAGGACTCCAGGCTCAGCAGTGAGGTTTTCTGGGTTTTTGCAGCACCTTCATGCTACAATAACTGGAAATTAAATGGCCTGAAATGAGTGGAAAACATTGTCTAAAGATTGGTACTAGCAAGTGGATAATACTTTTCTCAGTGGACTTGTTCTTCAGTTTTCAGTTCATGCTGTTTGCAAGACTTCATCTGCAGTATATCAGCTACCTCTGCCGCGTACTGTTCCTAGCGCGGCCAGAACCATGCGTGCAACTACTGCTACTTGCTGCTGGTGCAGATGGCAGGAGAACAGCTTCATGCTCATCCTTAGGAAGCAAGGACTTGGCTATGTTCAGTGCCATGGACCACATGGGTTATTTAAGCCACGAGGTTGAAGGACTGTCCCAGTGGCAGCTTGACAGCAGTGGCAGCTCACTGCTGGGTCGGTTTGTTACACAGCTGGTGCTGGGCATCAGCCCATATTTCAGCTTGCTGATCAGACCTGCTAGTCTGGTAACACCCAGCTGATCTGAGATGCTCTTCTAAGCATCAGGTTTTTAACATTCCAGGTTTTTGGGTGCCACTTAAAGCTCAGGAGCTCCACGTCGTTCAGTTGTGCAGATGGCTCCATGTGGTCAGAGAGTGTCATGGCATTGAACATCTCCTGTGTTTGTCCTCTGCTTGTATCTTTTGCTTTAAATATGGAGAGTGGGCAATAGCTTGCCTGCAGACAGAGCAGAAGGAGATATCAGCCCCTACCACTTTTCCCCATGCTGAAGTTTTGGACCACGCTGCCTTCTCACTTCACCCTCTCTTAGCAGACATTGTGGCATTGTCATAGTTAATGCCTAAATTCAGAACTCTTCCTATTGAAAATATCCTAATAGATATGAAGCAAACATAGCTACACATGCTGAGGGATAACTTCTGGTTAGTGCAACAGCTCGGTTCAGTTCCTTTATTTTTTTTTCCCCTTCCTTTTGCACATCATCACAGCTTACAAAGGATCTGTGCTGCTATATTACAAGGGTTGCTCACTGGCAAGTCAAGCAAGACAATGCAGATATGATACAGGCCTTCTATTTTTTTTTTCCAGTTGTTTAATGACAAAAATCATACAGAAAATCAGTACTTAAAGTTCAGAATGGTTTATTCTGTGCAAGTAAAATCAAAAATTGAAATACAAAATAAGCACAGTTTTAAAAACAAAATCCTAGGTTAGGTTTACTCCATTAAGACATAGTAAAATAAGTAGCAGCTTAGTCTCGAGACATTAGTGTGCACTTCTTAAGTGAAGAACTGTTATTTTCTTCAGGTCAGAGTCAGAGCTTGCAATTTCTTGTGGTTTGATTTATTCCAGCTGGATCCCTTAGCCCCAGCCACGTATCACAGCAGTAACCTCGATCCTTTCCACAGGGTGCAAGCCCTTAGCCAGCAAACATTGCCACTGCACTAAGCATCACAAGAGACAGCAAACAGAGCTGGCAGCCACTGGCCGAGGAGGGCACACGAGTGTTCAGGGCATTGGTGGTGGATTCCTCCTTCCTTAAGGTAGCAGTTGTGCTTTGAGGCATTCTGGAGTAGTTTGTTGGCATTCCACTGGTGATGCTCAGAGTCATAGGAGTAGTGGCTGAGCCTGCTGAGCGAGTCAGGCTTGAGTTGGCCTGGGCTGGATCTTTGATGTAGATTGTGTGTGTGGCTGCTGCCTCCTGCGAGCTCACCTGCCTGGTGGGCAGGGCTTCTGGGTAGAGCAGCAGCGGGCGCTGGGTGCTGGCCAGCACTACCTGCTGGCCTAAGGTCACCAGGGGAGTGCCCTCCTTGGCTTTCAACTGTTTATGTGTTTTGGTCATTTTGGTTGGTTCAGCTGCCACTGGAGAAGTAGCTCTGTCTGGTGCCTTCATGCCCTTAATCAGGAGGCTGGAGTCTGTAAGGGTGGGGGTGGCTGAGGCTGGGGTGGCAGCGGCCTGGAGCACAGCCTGGTGGACACAGGGAGCCCCCACGACGCTGGCAGCCGTCGCCTGCACCCAGCTCAGCAAATAGAGGATGCTCTGTGTGTTGCTGCAGGACCAGGGGTTGTTGTACAGTGTCACCACTTGCAGCTGAAGGAGCTGGTCAAAAGCTTTGTCGGGAATGTAGGTGAACTTGTTGTTGTGCAGGTAGAGGCTCTTGAGGTGCTGGAGTCTCAGCAGTGTTCCTGGAAGGATCTGGGACAAGAAGTTGTTGGACAGATCAACTGTCTCGATGTTGTAGGGCATGTTGGTTGGAACTGTCCAAAGTTTGTTGCTGCTGAGGTTGAGAAACTTGAGACTGCTCAGGGTGTTGTTGATCAGGACAGCTCTTTCCACCATGTTCCTGGAAACATCCAGCACTCTCAGATTCCACTGGTAAGCTGTGTCCAGTTTCTGGAGAACTTTAATGTTGTTGTTTATGGCATATAATTCCCATAAGGACTTGGGCAGGTGAGCAGGAACATTCTTGAGCCAATTATTTGAAATATCAAGGGTCCTCAAATTGGTGAACCTGGTTAGCTGATGATCCAGATCTACAAACTGGTTAAAGGACAGATTTAAATAGGTGATGTTGTCTTGGAGTCCATGTGGCAGCAGAGTTAAGTTCCTGCCCGAGCAGTCCACATTCCTGTCGTTTCCTGAGCATGTACAGTTAGAAGGACAGGTACCCAAAACAGTGGGTATGAAAAACAGGAGCAGCAGACAGGTAGATGGATTCAATATCTGGTATTCCATTGCTGCCTGAAAACAAATACAGCACAGGGAGAGCCTTTTAATCCGTGTCAGCTATTGCCTTCCTCTCTAAGGGTCGCCTTTGCAGGAGCACTTGCAGGAGAAATTAAGTAAAAAATATCAATAAAGCCCTTTGTGGCATGGTCCTTTTTAGAATTGTTCAAGAGAGACTTTACAAAGCATCCCTTCATAGACTGTCATGTTGTCTGGCAGAATGAGACTTGTTTTTTCATCTGCCTTTCCCCCTCAAGCTCAAATGAGGGCTTTCTTCCGAAAATGCAAGTCTCTTCCAAACGTTAGACAATGTCTGCTTCTTGTTTTTAGTGATTTCAAGCATATATTATGTTTGGAATAATGTGTTCTTTTATACAGGATGAAAAAAATGGCTGTCAACTGGATCTGCTTTACAAATCTCTGCAGTAATGTAGCAGTCCCCCCCGGTCCGTGCATGCTATTTGCTTAAGCAGAATTGGTGAAAATGCCGCTGAAAGGGTTAGGAATTTAGGCTGGACCCCGGGTCCCACCTCCATCCTAGCATGCACATCATTATTTCCCCCTTATTACAGAGTTAATCACATTCCCAAAGCTGGCAACACATGTTTGGAAGCTGAATTCACGTTAGTAAGAAATCTCTGACACTGCAGCAAATTTCTGCTGCAAGCATCTGTCATCAACTAATAATTTGCTCTTCTCTCTGTCTCCAATTCCCTGGGTAGGATTCGTGGCTAAAAACAAAAGCCCCAAACTTACCAGAGTCTCCCCTGCAGTCTCAGCACATCATCATCTCTGAAAGATTGCAGCTTAGAGGTCGTCTCCTTCTGGAGAGTAGCTACAGTTGCTGTCTGGGGGTTGTGCTTGCCTCTTCAGCTGCATCCTATTGCTGCGAGCTGGGGCTCTGCAACCACCTGATCTGCACTACACTGGAGGACTGCAGAGCTGTCGCTGCTGCTGACTCAAATTTTCTTGCCAAGCCAGCCTGTTCCACTGAACAGTTGGGCTTTCTGGTTTGAGAGCAGTTCCCTTCTCCCATAGCTGTGTTTTCTGCTGGGTGAATTCCTCCCAGCACAGAGGGCAGGGCTGCTGTCAGACCCAGCACCAAATGAAAGCTCTCTAGGGCTGTTTTAGCTGCAGCTGGGATTCCATTTCAGAAGTCAGGTGAAGTTTGTCTTCTTTTTTACCTTCTGTTTAACCTCTCCTCCTGCCAGAAGGGTTGATGATAATTTAGAGTTCCTGTCTTGAGGCTTTTTTAAGCTATGCTGGCAGGGTATCTCTTCATCACTGTAAAGTGTTCCGTTTGCTACCCCTCAGATCAGGCTCTCCTGTGTTGCCAGGTGTAGCACAGCTCAGTTTTAGCCTTTTACAGACTTCCATAGGAAATTCTGATCTGGATTTCTCCAGACAATATGTTAAGAGTAGTTCCAGTTTGCAGTGCTGTGATTTGTGACGTGGAACAAGCCCTAAAACAGACCTTGCCAGAATTGGAATGCTCTTCTTTAGGCACACATAATGTACAGTTTCTAGAAACAGGACTAAAAATGCCCACCTGTGTTTTCTATGCCCATTGTATGCAGAGCAGCTCAGAATTGCATCTGCAGAACTTCGGACTTGAATTTTTAGCAGCAGTTTAAAGATCTTGAAGTTTATTGTTGGGATGTGTGCAGACATGTGCCCTGTGCATCCACAGATCCATTCCCTCCTCAGGCAAACCCAAAGCTACAGACTCTGCCAGTCTGCAGAGGTGCTGGAAGTAGCTCCAGCTTCTAGCAGCTTTTTTCTGTAGGTTTCTGATCCCACCCTCCTGCTTCCCAGGAGGAAGGTGGCTCACCAGGATGTGTGGGTCAGACAGCACAGTGAGCCTCATGTGCACTCAAGGCCCAGGAAGGAGCATGTCAAAGCCTTGGACACCTTGAGATAAAAGGAATGTGGCAGCCATGCAACCTGCAGTTCATTTTTAGAGTTTGTGCCCTCAGGATTGAGTGCATCCTGCAAATGCTGCTTCAGAGGAGGGAAACTGACTGAGCACCACTAATCCTGCTCCTCATTTGCTGGAGTGCTCTACTGGTTCTGTCCTACCTGTGAACCCCCAAAGTACCTAAGAAAGTCTTTTTGTTCTTGTTCTTACAGTGCTTGCAGCCATTTCAGCTGTTCAGTGCCCACCCTGTTAACTGCTTGCATTGGTCTCTGCTTTACCAAGCAGTTTTGTGAAGTGGCTGAAGGCTTTAACCCAGTAAACTTTGGCAATGTTTGCTGCAAAGGAGATCTTGCTGCTGCTCAAGAGCAGCTGCTGGCAGTTAGGAGATAGCTGTGAGCTGTTGCTGCTGGGGTCCTACCCCCTCATGTGCCAGTGAACCTTTGGGTGCAAGGTGGAATGTTTGTGTGGAGGCATCAGGACTCTCTGGAATCCCAAGCTTTGTATCTCAGCACATACTCAGCTGTGCTTTAAGTGACCAAACCACCTCTGAACCCCAGAGCTTTATTACCATTAACTTGAATTCATTGCACTTACACAGCAGAGGAGGACAAACAGTTCTGAGAAGCCCCAAGCTGCTTCTTGCCAGCTCCATGTCTGTGTGTTCCACCCCTGGGCATGCTGGCACCCCAAGGAGTGCACTGCCTGCTCTCTGCAGTCCCCCAGATCTGGAGTCCCTGGTTGCAGATGGGTGGTGGGCACACTGTGGGCACACCTTGGGCTGTATGTGGCAGTGGTTGCCCCGGGCAGAAGCAGGTTGTTCCCTTTTGTCACAGCTGAAGTTAAGAAGCGCTGGGGAAGTGCCCACACTGTGGTCTCAGTGTTCTCACTCGTGTCAGCTTCTCCTTTTTTCCACTTGTTTGAAGATGACTTCCCCTGAGAGTGAAGTGTGCTGGCAGTCAGCGTTGGCAGCTCACAGGGAGGCTTGGGGCTGGGGGAGCAGTTCCTGGGGTGGGGCAGGCAATTCTTCCTCTGCTTCCCAGGGAGGTTCCTGCTGCTCGCTGGGCTCAGAGCTGTGACCCTCGGTCGGTTCCTTGAGCCAGTCAGGTGGAGGTGGCAGCTCTGGAGGTCCGAGCGAAGCAGCTGGATCAGCACAGGAGTCTCCTGCAGCTGTTGCTGCCTCTGAGGGGGGAGCTGGAGGTGGATCCGTGCTGGGAACAGGGGTAGTGGCTACAGAGCAGCCTTCAGCTGGAGGAGGCAGTTGGCTGTTTTCATGGCTGGTGGTGCAGGGGGTTGCTTTCTCAGATGCAGTGGGGTCCTGCTGTGGGTTTGTGTCCTGTTTCAGTCTCCAAGGCAGCAAAGATAAAACTGATGTACGTTTGGTAGCCTGGTCAGAGTCCATCAGGATATCTGGTGTGTCTCCATCTGCAAATGGAGAGCGACCTGCCCAGTTGGAAGTTACTGGAACTGGCCTGTTGCAGCATTTCCACAGAAGAATGATAGCAACAGCCACGATCATACTGACCAAAATGATGCCAATAATCAGTGCTGCTACCCAGCTTCCATCACTAGGCTCTGCCTCTGCTTCGGGGGGCTGGGCTGCTGTCGTCACAGCCAGAGCTCCTTGAGGCTCCTGTGAGCAGGGTCCAGTTGTTAGCAGTTGGTTTGGAGGAGCTTTGTTTTCTGCTGGCCTCGTGGTGCTGGTGTAGACATTTCTGCTGTCCATGGAAACGTTTGGAGGTGCTGCTGCAGAGAGGCATTTCCAGGTTTCTCCGTAGAAGAGGAGCAGCAGTACTTGGGTGCTGGCCATTTTTCCTGCAGCCTCTTGAAATGTGTCCTCCCCTGCAGCAGGAATGAAGCAGAACATACTAGCTTGAAAGCTGCTGTGTTGTGTTGTTAACACTTCAGTGAGAGCAGACAATTCTCTGTTAGTATGACAGCAGGGAAAACAGCATTAGAGCCAGCGTCTAAAATGTCACCTGCATCAGCAGCAGGTTTGGCTCTAACTTTCCAACCAACAAGCAGATTTTTACCTACTGATCTTTGAAGAGAACCTTTGGATTGTTTTTTTCACCTTATCAGAAAAAGGCCTCAGCAGAGAAGTCCAAACAGCCTCTTAAAATGCCAACATTTATCAGTGATGGAAATGGTTGTGGCTTGAAAGCAAGCATGAAGCACTGGCAGCAGTACCGAGGAGCAGGATTGTCATCAGTTGAGCAAATCACCTTCTTTGGACCAGAGTAAAAAGCTCTTTACAGTTCTCTTAAACTTTTATTACCTCTACCCGCCTCTCTTCAGCAGTTAAAGGTAGAGCATAATGATTTTTAACAAGTGTCCCAGTGCTGATGCCATGGGGAACAGCATTCTGGTGCTCAGCTGCTTTAGAAACACCTCTGTGTACCGAGGAGATTGTGCCAGTGTCGACTTGCTGCCATGCAACAGATTTCTTCTGCTATTTAGAGTTCAGGTCTTTGAGTCTCCATAGGAAATAACTGATCTCAAGCACATCCACTGCGTGGTGGGTTTCTGCCTGAGGCTTCCATGCAGTTTGAGCTGATTTCTTAGTTAGTGTAATACCAGTCCTGGGAAGCTCTCCCTGGGCAGCTAATCTGCAGAGATCTTTGGCTTTCCAGATGCACAAATTTTCGTTTCAGCTGCAGCAGTGGAAGCACACAGGGGCAAGAAACTAATGCTCCTTGAGAGCCTTGTAGTCTAAGCTCTACCAGGTTTAGAACAGGTAAAAAGGATCAATTTAATTTTGGTCTGCTCCCACCTTTTCAAAACACAATCAACTAATGCCACAGGGAGCTCAGGGTGGTTCATAGTCACAGCATCAACCAACACGTGTCTGAAACCCCAGCGGCTCTGAGGGCAGACATGCAGCAAGATTCAGCTCCCTGAAGCCAGGGACGTGCCCAGGGCTCTGCACAATGCAGGTCCAAACCAAATTATGCAAACATGAAACCTCTCTACCCTGAAGCTGGTTCTTACCTGCAGATTGATCTTCTCTCAAGCAGGCATCCCCTTAGGTTTCGCTGGAAGCCTTCGGCAGGCAGAGCACAGCCTGGAGCCCAGCAGCCTAAAATGGCTCATTTCATGTTGAAGCAGGTTGCTGCAGCTAGGGAGGAAGTTTGCCAACACTTGCTGCAGGAAGTGTCAAAAGTGAGGAGATTACTAAGAGCTCTGTCTCAGAGTCTGCATGCTTCACCAGCAGACCTTTCAGCCCTTTTGCTTCTGTAAAACTCCCATTTGGTGCCCGTGGTGTAGAAACTCCTCTCTGCCTGGCTTGTGGAGAACAGTTACTCCTGGGTGAGTCAGGAATTGGGCAAGTTTGGCTCAGATTTGGATCTTCCAGATTTAATTTCTGGGCACTGTGGTGGTGATTAGTGGAAGAGCAACCCTGGGCTGTCTGCAGTGAGTCATGGCAGGCTCTGATCACAGGATCCTGGCTTGCTTGCACAGCTCCAGTGGTGAGCTGCATTAAAAGGCTTTGCCCTTCTGCCCCTGCTCCCTCTCTTCTTTTTCTGTCTGGGCAGCTTTGGTGCCTGCTGCCATCATTAGTTCAGGGTTGTGCTCTCTGAGCAGCTGTTCTCCCACTGTCTGTCCATGCCACTTAGTGTAACCCAAGCTGCTTTTTTGGTCTCTGAGCATTTTTGCCTAGAAGGGCTGCCTGAAAAAAGAAACCTGCACAAATATGTCCCCGTGGCATTTTGTAAGTGTTCTGCCAGTGCCAAGTAGCTACTGCCAGATCCTTCTGCAGTTTCTTCATCTCCTGCTTTCCCTGTGGTGCCTCTCTTCTGACTTGCACAAGTTCTCTTTTTCAGACTCTCCCTGCTCTGGCAGCAAACACAAATCCTGACCCCACTGGAGCTCACAGCTTCTGCTCTGCTTCCTTCATCTCCTCCCCATTCTCCTCAACCCTTACAGTCTCCACCTGTCTTTTGCCACAGTTCCCACTTTACTGACAGGTTTTTCTTTCCTTCCACTAGTAGGATGTTGATTCTTCCCTCCCTTGCCTGCTTTTTTGGACCCTGCTGGTTTACCCCTTGGCAGCTGCCTGTGTTGCTGGGTGCAGGCAGACTACCTCTAGAGGTCCACCCTCTTGCTTCAGTTCCATTTCCTTCCTAGCTGTGAGCAGTTTTACACCAGGTTAGAGTCTCACCTTTGAAGTATCTTTTTTTAGTGCTAGCACAGCCTCTGCTGTTGCCTCCTGAGCTCATGGTCATGTGGAGGAAGGAGAAGGTAACTGCAGTGCTGCAGCCCCCAGCCCTGCCTCTTAGCTCTAGAGGCAGAGGATCAGCCCACAGACTGAGTGGGTGTCAGCTCAACCACACCAGAGGGGTCACAAACATCCAAAAGGATCCTGTAGGATCATCACCACCTCCACAGAGAAGAAAGGAGAGTCAGAGCTGTGGGTGACTCTTCTGAAAGGAACAGAGGGTCTGATGTTCCTCTGCTCTAGTGAGGCCTTACCTGGAGCACCACATCCAGCTCTGGAGCCCTCAACACAGGAAGGACATGGACCTGATGGAGAGGGTCCAGAGGAGGGCCACAAAAGTGTGCAGGGGGCTGGAACACCTCTGCTGAGGGGACAGGCTGAGGGAGCTGAGGTCGTTCAGGCTGGAGAAGACTCCAAGGAGACCTATAGCAACCTTCCAGTACCCAAAGGGGCTACAAGAAGGCTGCAGAGGGACTGTTTGCAAAGGGACAGGATGAGTGCAATGGT
Source organism: Semnornis frantzii (assembly GCA_013399775.1). Classification (NCBI taxonomy): domain Eukaryota; kingdom Metazoa; phylum Chordata; class Aves; order Piciformes; family Ramphastidae; genus Semnornis; species Semnornis frantzii. The sequence goes on from VWYK01053375.1 coordinate 28,751, forward strand.
TTGGGATTAGAGAGGGACAGATTTAGACTGGATGTGAGGAACAAGTTCTGCACCATGAGGCTGAGGGAACACTCCAACACGTTACCCAGGGAGGTGATTGAAGCCTCATCTCTGGAGACAGTCAAGGTCAGGCTCAACAAGGCTCTGAGCAGCCTGATCTAGTGGAGGATCTCCCTTCTGACTGCTTGGGAGCTGGGCTAGGAGGTCCCTTCCAACCCAAACCATTCTGTAATTCTGTGATGTGATGGAGCATGGATTGCTCCATCTGATGTCCTCATTCTCTTGATCTGCTCCAGCCAGTTCCTGTGTCAGGAATGTTCTTACAGCTGCACAGGACATTTGGAGCTCTGCCATGGTGCACTTTAGCATCTGTAACCATGGTGCAACAGATTTGCTTTGACCCCAGAAGTGGCCTGTGAAGAGCTGCTCATCTTCCCTAAGCTATGTTGCAGTGAGGCCAGGCACAGACCTCTCCCCAGGCTTATGGGGACAAATCAGGACTGTAGGAGAATAAACAAAATTTGTAGTGAATAAAATTTTGTCACATTCTCATTGGCTGTGTCAGGACAAAGTGGAGTTTGTTTCTGTGATGCAAGGAATCACAGCTACTCAGCAGAGAAGACCTTTAGTGACCTTCAGCAAATGTCACAGGCATATGCTGCTGCAGCCTGCCAGATTATTGGCAATATTTTGATTTGGAGAAGAGGATCACAGAAGTTGTTTTAAAACTAATACTGCTTTATTTGAGGTGACAAATTGAAACAGTTCTGGTGCTGAACACTGAATGCAAACTTCATTTAGTTGTGCACCAGCTCAAAGCACAATAAATCCCATTCCAGTGCCCATCTGGTTCAGAAGCTCTCAGGCTGGTTTAAGAAACTCTCAGTGGAGAGCCCCAAAAGGGTTGATAGGGACCAGTTCCAGATTCAGTCATTGCATCAAAGTTGTGGCTGAGTTCTGCTTTCCTTAACAACATAACTTGGTTATAGTTGTGTAGCACCTTAAAGTGTAGGCATGAGGCTGACAGTCCTGTCCTCAGCTTTGAGCAGGCTTCTGTCCTGGTGTTTGATCGAGTTCAGCTCCTGTCACCATGGCCTCTGGTCAGAGGAGCAAATCCAGGCCTGGCAGGAGAGGGCAATTCAACACAGTCCCCTTCCCTTCTAGAAGCTACCACAGCATTCCCTCTCCCAGAGGGGAAAGCCCCTAGGATCTGAGTGAAGCTTTCCTTTGTTCAAATCCATGCTGAGAATTTTTCACCATCTATTAATGACTTGGAAAAGGCAAAGATGGATTTTTGCCTGAAGATGAATCAAATCTCAACTACAAAATTGGTTGGAACGGGTTTGTGTGACTTTGGTGTTTTGTTTTCCTGTTCATTGGCTGTTTCTTCAGTTTTCCTGTGGATTGCAGCCCCTCTGCCTGCTATTAACTCCTGCATTATCAAGTCAGTTCCAGCTGGCTCCTTGGGCATCCTCTGCCACGTTCCTGCCACAGCTGGCCATAGGCTGTTGGTGGCCAGGATGTCACCGTTGCTGCGGGGCCTGCGCTTGCCTCGCTGAGCTTTTTTGAGGTAGGACATTTTGTTTGCCATTACAACTGTGGCCAGAAGTAAGAAGGTGCAAATGAGCACAAGCACTGCTATGACCATGAAGCAAGTCAGTATAAGAGTTTTGTTGTCTTCACAGGTTTCTTTTGTTGTATTACTCTTGGCTTTGCTGCTGTTCCTGAGTCCTCCCATGGTGGAAACATGGCTGCTGGCAGGGGGAGATGTGGAATGGGAGGTGGCTGTGGAGGATATGGATTGCAGGCTGTCGGTCTGTGTTCCCAAGCTAACTGTTCTGCTGCTGAAATCGATGCCCAGAGGAGGATTTGTGTTGGCTTCTGTTAGGCTCTGGCTTCCACTCAGGTTCTGGCTGATGGGGTTCCAGGTTCCATTCCTAACCCCGGGGTAATCAGTGTGGTTTGCACTTGTTTGCAGCCACAGAGAGAAGATGATCAGGGCAGGGAGGGCTAAATGTGGTGCACTATGCACCTCTGTCTTCATCTTCCTGTGCAGCCACCTGCAAAAGCACAAATGGTGATGTTAGTGCAGCAAACCCTGGGGCTTGGGAGTTGACTCTCAGGGAACAGCTGGCAGCAGCCTTTCACATGGTAAAGATATGTCCTGACCTCATTTCAGTGGCTGAAGGAGGATGAGTTCAACTACTTGGTACTCTGACAGAATGTAGATTGCCCTGAACTTGTGGCAGCTTGAGGGTTTTAGAAAATACACAAAGATGCAAAAAGAAAATAGAGCAAAGAGAGAAAGGGAAGTGTTTCCTACTAACCACTCAGTGATGCAGACTGGAGGTGGTTCCCCCTCTTCAAAGCTGGCCACGTTACAACTGAGTTCATCACTTCTGCTTTTACACAGCGGAAAGAAAAACCCATCTGAAGTTTACAGATTACTACTTCTTACTTTGCTGTATTCCCCTGAATGTGGGAAGTGGAACCCTGCTTTAATCTCAGATATTCCTGTAAGTGACAGCAGGAACTTGTTTGAAGTGTTGCTATTTCTCAGCACAGCTGTCTGCAGGAGGAAAATCTTTGTTCTCTCATTTTTCTGCTTCATTGTACCATGAGGTATTCATCAAGATCTAATTCCCAGGTAAAATGAATTTTGAAATGTTCCTGACAGTGTTTACTTGGATCCTAGTCAAAAGCTATCAGGCCTACCAAAGGACTTAGAAGCATTCACTCCCAACCACCAGAGGGGTGAAGTGGAGCTGCTGGTGTCCTCCAGGGAAAGGAAAGCTATGGTGTGCATGGTATAGAAGCAGGGAACATACCTTGGGTGCCTCCTGAGCTGGAAAAGGAGCAGCAGAAGTGTTGGCATCTTGTACTTAGCAGCTCACCCATAACATAAAATTAGGCTCCATTCTGAGATCAGTCCTTACTGCTAAGCTGGAACTGGAACCCATCCTAGTGATCACCTCCAGCTCAGCTGGGCTGTGGTTTTTGTATGTAAAGGCTGCCTGGAGGATGTAGCATACTTTAAAAAGGGTAAAAAAGCAAACCCAGCAAAGCCTCCTTTTTTTTGGAAACAAAACCAATTTGCCATGAAATCTCTGCATGCCATGTAGGATACCTTTGGTGGTGCAGAGATACCCCAACAGGTCATGGTCCTCTCCAACTCTTTCTGCCTGCTCCTTCCAAGAACACAGCAGGTCCAGGGTTAATTGTAGCATTCTGGAGCAGATGTGCTTTCCTTGAAATAGACCAGCTGATATTGAGGGCTTCTCTTAAATGCCTGAGAGCAGGGGAGCTGATCATTAGAGGGCTGGAGTCTGTTCAGTTCAGCCTTTTGTGCCTGGGTATGGACAGGGTCTTCTGTCAGTGCACAGCAAGGGGAGCAGCAGAGCTAAGCAGTGACTGTCACTGCCCAGTCTTTGGAGGCTGGTTGTGAATAACCTTTAACATCACTAAAAATCCATTTAGATCAGCTCCCTGAATTCACTCAGAGATGATGTTTGTACAGATCCTTGGGACTTAAGAGTTGCTTGAGCTCCTTTAAAAATGCTTCTGCTTATCATTTTCTACAACATCTAAGAACCTCAAAAGAGAAGGGAAATGTTGTACTCACCTAGCCAGGACAGAGCCCCAAGGAAACAGCAGATTTGTGTGGTAGCTGATTTTATCCTCTAGCAAGAAGATGTCTCTGTGCATGTGTTTGCACTTGGTGCCAGTGGCCACTCGCACACAGCAGGCAGGTTTGCAGTGCTGCGATTTCCTAAGCAAATCAGTAGCTGAAGTTCTCTGTTGTTTGCTCTAAGTGGAGGACCAAAACCACAGAGATGAGACATTTCCTTTGTGTAACAACCACTGCTTGACACGTTGGACAGGCAAAAACACCAACTTGCCCAAATTAGCTCTCAGAGCAACAGGAAGTAGCACAGGAGGAGGGATAAAACCCATCTTTGGCAGACAGATATTCTCCCTTCATTGAATCTGTCTCCTTGGTTATCCTGCACTCAGGTGGTTCCCTCAGATGGCAGCAGGAGCAGGGTCCCAGTGCACACACACAGTATTTAGCAGCTCTGTCCACAGCCTGCTGGTTTGCTTTGAAAGAGTTGAGCCAGTGCTGGCTCAAAGCAATGATAGATATTTAAAAGCACCTTAGATGCTCACAAGCTGCTCTTGGATTTGATTTTGAATTAACTCTTCCTGGTAGAATTTTGCTGCTGTGCTCACTCTGGAGGCTTGGTTTAGACCCTGACCAGTCTCCTGAGTCATTAAATGAGAACAGAGAGTTCTTAAATATTTATCTCTTAGCTGAGTGCTCTCTGAAGAGAGTCATTTTGTAGACAGATCCTCTGTACTACTCAGGACTGACCACACTCCAGCAGGCATCCTCAGAGAGTGCTGCAGTAGATCCATCTGAGGTCCTTTGAAAAGGTTGGGGTGGAGATTGTTAATTAGTCTTCATTAACACCTGAAATAATTGCTTTTTTTTCCCCCACACATAAAATCAGATATAATTGGAATCCCTTGAGTTGGTTAAGTACTTTGAGAGGCTTTTACTTTCAAACAAACTCTAAAGCTCTTCTCATGTCATCCAGTTTGGATCCAGTTGATGCACTGCTGCACTCCACTGTGGGTTGTATTTCCCCTTTCAGTTGAATAAAGCTCCTGTCCATCTGGAGGCTGCTTGGCAGTGAAGCTGAGTTAAATCCCAAGCTTCATCATACTGGGCGCCAAACTTGGTGGCTGGAGTGTGAGCCATGCTGGAAGAGATGGGCAGGTGGAGCTGCCAGCCCAGCGCCGCCTCTTTGCCTCGGCGGTGTTCCTGTGGCCGCGGATTGGTGCAGCAGTGTGCACCTCAGGAGTGTCTGATCTGAAATGCCAATACAACAACCTCTGCCTTGTGTTCTTGCAGATTCAAGACTGGTCAGATCAACGGAGACTTACTGATCTACCACGTGCTGCTCACTCTGAAGCCATACTATGCAAAGCCATACGAGATCGTGGTGGACCTCACCCACGCCGGGCCCAGTAACCGCTTTAAAACAGACTTTCTTTCCAAATGGTTTGTAGTCTTTCCAGGCTTTGCTTATGAAAATGTCTCGGCAGTTTTTATTTATAACTGTAACTCTTGGGTCAGAGAATACACCAAATACCATGAAAGGCTCTTGACAGGTTTGAAAGGCAGCAAAAGGCTTATTTTCATAGACTCTCCAGGGAAACTGGCAGAGCACATCGAACACGACCAGCAGAAACTCCCAGCAGCTACCTTGGCTTTGGAGGAGGACTTGAAAGTGTTTCACAATGCTCTCAAACTGGCTCACAAAGACACCAAAGTTTCTATTAAGGTAAGTCCTCTTAAAGCTGTTCCTGGTGATTGGTTGTGTTTCTGTAAGCATTTGAATATGGTTTTTCTCCTGCCTTGAGGAGAAATCACAGCTGTCTCTTTAGGAGTCACCAAGATGCTGAGAGGGCTGCAGCAGCTCTGCTCTGAGGACAGGCTGAGAGAGTTGGGGCTCTGCAGCCTGGAGAGGAGAAGGCTTCCAGGAGAGCTTGGAGTGGCCTTGCAGGATCTGAAGGGGGCTGCAGGAAGGCTGGGGAGGGACTATTGCCAAGGTCTGGGAATGGCAGGACAAGGGGAATGGGTTTGAAGTGTGAGAGGGGAGATTGAAAGTGGATGTGAGGAGGAAGTTGTTTGCAGTGAGGGTGGTGAGACACTGGCACAGGCTGCCCAGGGAGGTTGTGGAGCACAGAAGCACCCAGTGTGATTGAAGATCACATTTGGTGATTCTGTGCTCCACAACCTCCCTGGAGGTGTTCAAGGCCAGCCTGGATGAGGCCTTGAGCAACCTGTTCTAGTGGGAGCTGTCCCTGCCTATGGCAGGGGCTTGGCACTGGCTGATGTTTGAAGCCCCTCCCAACCTAAACCCACTGTATGGTTTATCTCTATGCAGTCAGTTGGAGTTTTCCCTCTGTACATGGGCACTGAGAGGTGCTGAACCATTCTTCTGTTCCCTCCCCAAGGTTGGGTCAACAGCTGTGCAGGTGACATCAGCAGAGCGAACTCGAGTGCTGGGCCAAACTGTCTTCTTGAATGACATCTACTATGCCTCTGAGATCGAGGAGATCTGCCTGGTGGATGAGAACCAGTTCACCTTAACCATCGCCAACCAGGGCACGCCGCTCACCTTCATGCACCAGGAGTGCGAAGCCATCGTCAGGTCCATCATTCACATCCGGACGCGGTGGGAGCTGTCCCAGCCAGACTCCATCCCCCAGCACACCAAAATCCGCCCCAAGGACGTCCCTGGGACGCTGCTCAACATTGCCCTGCTCAACCTGGGAAGCTCAGACCCCAGTTTGCGGTACAGACCTCCCACATTGCCATCAGCTTCGGTCCGCGGGGGTGGCCCTGCTCAGGGCTCTTAGTGTTAGCAGAGCTCCCCTGAACCAGACAATTTGTTTTCTGTCACAGCTCCAGAAGATGGCCCTGGGGCTGCTCAGCCTGGGGAGAAGGCTGTGGGGAGATCTCATAGTGGCTCCCCAGTACTGAGAGGGGCCTAGAAGAGAGCTGGGGAGGGACTCCCTGCAAGGGGATGCAGTGATAGGATGAGGGGAAATGGATTGAAGCTGGAAGAGGGAAGATTTAGACTGGAGATTAGGAAGAAAGTCCTGACAGTGAGGGTGGGGAGACACTGGAACAGATTGCCCAGGGAGGTTGTGGATGCAAATTTGGGTGAGGCCTTGAGCAGCCTGGGTTAGTGGAGGTGTCCCTGCCCATGGCAGGTGAGTTGGAACTGGATGATCTGTAAGGTCCCTTCCAAGCCAACCCACTCTGCTAAAGGAGGGGTTTCTGTAGGTGAGGGAGGGTGTGCATGCTGTCAGGTGCAGGGAGGTGAGGGAGGGTGTGCATGCTGTCAGGTGTAGGGAGGTGAGGGAGGGTGTGCATGCTGTCAGGTGCAGGGAGGTGAGGGAGGGTGTGCATGCTGTCAGGGTGCCTGAAGCCATGCAGGAAGCTTCATTTCTCTCATAAAGAGAAGTAATTCTGCTTTGCAGTGCATGTTTCTGACTCAGCAAATCAGTCCTGTCCTAACTCAAAGCAGGACAAGAACATGAGATTTTCATGGTGTTGAACTTTGTGTTCAATAGCCTAAGGGCCTTGGATCTTGTCGGCCCCAGACTGGGGGCCGGCTCAGTGGCATCCTCCTCCAGGGCCCCTGGCAGTCTCTGCCAGCAGCTCAGGTGCCCATGGAAATACAATTTCCTGGAACCAAAAGCTGTTGTGAGAAGTGCAGGACAAAGCCCTTCAAGCATGCTCCTTAAGCTCATCAAACCTGTTTAAAGCAAGCCAAGGAGAAATTCTCCATGGCAAATGTCATTGCCTTCGAATCTTTCCTAGTGCAGGAAGCAGCTGAGGATTTCAGTGTAATCTCAGACTGAGCAGTACTGGTTTGCTTTTGAAATGTCACTGCCACTCCTGTGATGCTTTGTTCTGACAGATGTGTTTTCAGGTGCACAGGACAACTACTACAGCTCTCCTTGCTTGCTCTGTTCCAGGTCTGCCGCCTATAATCTTCTATGTGCCTTAACCTGTACCTTTAATTTAAAGATTGAGGGCCAGTTACTGGAAACTTCAGGTCTGTGTATTCCTGCCAACAACACTCTGTTTATTGTGTCCATCAGTAAGACTCTTGCAGCTAACGAGCCACACCTCACCTTAGAGTTCTTGGAAGAGTGCATCTCTGGATTTAGCAAGTCCAGTAAGTAACAGTGGAGTTCCTTAGTGCTAAGCAGGGCTGAGAAGGTTTGGGGTGGGAGCTGCTGAGCTCAGTCGAGTGAGCTTCCTCATCTTCCTGAGTCACCAAGTGCAAATGCTTCCAGAGCTGGTTTAACTGTCTGCAAGATTATCCTTTTCTATCTGTTTCCTTGTAATCAAATTGTGCAATAGTCTGATGCCAGGCAGCATCCCAGGCTGGAATGGCATCTGGTGGAGCAGAGGTGTTCCTTTTCCCATTTGAATGTGCCCTTTCCTTTCTCAGGAAGTAGATTTCTTTTATTGAACAAGAAAGGCAACTAACTGCTTTGGAAACAAGGTCTGCTTGAGGCATCTCATGTGCTTGGAGGATGAAGTTCAGTCAGAGGTCACAGAACAAATGTTTTGCTTCATGTCAGTGCTGAAGGTTTTGTGCAGAGCACTTTGGATCCATCTCTGCCAGGCTGTTGTGAATTCACCAGAAGTAGAGAATATTGCAGAAGGAAAATTAAACCTTGAGCTCTGTGATGATGGTTTGAACTCTGGAATAGCTGCAGGGTTCCATAGTCATCTCCCAGCGAATCAGATTGATTCTGCCTGCCAGTTGTAAATCTGGCTCTGTTGCACTGCTGTTGTCCAGGCAGAGCACAGCTCAGACTTCCCTCTTGGGAGCTGTTCAGAATGTGTTCTCCAGGTGGGAAGGAAACTATCTGAGGTAGTTCCACCTGAGACTGAATGTACACATCTTTGTGTCATATCTCCTAATAAAACTTCAGTGTCAGCATCCTGCAGACACTTGCCATGATCAGTTTCTTTCTGCAGCCTGCCTGTTTGCCCACACTTGTTCGCTCAACTCTGATTGCGTTAGGCAAGAAAAGCAAAAGTGCTCACACGTGAATAGTTACTTACAAATAGAGACTGGTGCTGATTCTGTGTTACAAGGTGAGTGTTTGCTGCAGGTATAGAGCTGAAACACCTCTGTCTGGAGTACATGACCCCCTGGCTGTCCAACCTGGTCCGGTTCTGCAAGCACAACGACGACGCAAAGCGGCAGCGAGTCACTGCTATCCTCGATAAGCTCATCACCATGACCATCAATGAGAAGCAGATGTATCCTTCCATCCAGGCAAAGATCTGGGGGAGTCTTGGGCAGGTAATAACTGCATCATCTATTGCAGCTTATTTATAAGCAGCTTGTAGAGTTGTTAACCACTTCAGTGCAGAGAACAGAAATGGATCTTGTCATGATAGTGTGACCAGCAGGAGCAGGGCAATCCTTCTGCCCCTGTATTCAGTGCTGGTTAGGCCACAGCTTGACTACTGGGTCCAGTTCTGGGCCTCTTAATTTAAGAAAGATGTTGAAGTGCTTCAACACGTCCAGAGAAGGGCACCAAGGCTGATGAAAGGGCACAGCACAGCCCTGTGAGGAGAGGCTGAGGGAGCTGGGGGTGTGCAGCCTGCAGGAGAGGAGGCTCAGGGCAGAGCTCATTGCTCTCTGCAGCTACCTGAAGGGAGGTTGTAGCCAGCTGGGGTTGGGCTCTGCTGCCAGGCACCCAGGGACAGAACAAGCCTCAAGCTGTGCCAGGGCAGGTTCAGGCTGGGTTTTAGGAAGAAGTTCTTCATGGAAAGAGAGATTGGCATTGGAATGGGCTGCCTGGGGAGGTGGTGGAGTGCCCATCCCTGGAGGTGTCGAAGAGGAGGCTGCATGAGGCAGTGCCAGGGGTTAGTGAATGAGAAGGGTTAGATGTGGGTTGGACTGGATGATCTCAGAGGTCTTTTCCCACCTGGTCAGTTCTGTGATTCTATGACCAATTAGCCATGGAGAGCAGTGTGCAAGTTCTGAAGCTTCTGTTCCATGAAGTACTTCCTAAAGTCATTGGCAAACACTGGCTTCTAGAAGTGTGGCCCTGGCTTTCACTGAGAACTGAAATTTAAGTCTTTGCTGTTGGTAGTAATTATTTCATGAACCCCTCCCTGAGATGTGCAGGTGCTGGGTGGGAAGAGCAAAGCAGGAGCATTCAGAGGGGTATCAGGCACCTGGCACTGCTTTTGCTCTGTTCTCACTGCAGTGAGTGGAGCATCAACCCTCCTGCTCAGCATTAGCTTAACACTTAGCCAAATCCTGTCCTCATCCTCCTGCAGAACAGAGAGATGAAAACTGTAGAGGTGAGATCATCTGTGCCATCCATGAAGGAGGTGTCTAGGCAGATGGCAGCAGCCCTACTTGCTGATCCCAGGCTTGCTGACAGGATTGCTGGCACCTTCCTCATTGTCCTACTATTTTCTTTTCTCTAAATTGTCATCCAAAGTGGTGCAGCCCAGCAGCATGAAGCTGCTCTTGGAGACTGTAGGAGAGCTGTCACATGGACTGAGTTGATTTTCTTGCTTGGTCCAGTTGGCCAAAACACCCCAAACAAGGCACAACCCAATGTCTTTTGAAAGCTTGAGTGACATTGGGAGCAATGCAGCTGTGATGTGCAGTGTGAGAGTCTGTTAACAGGTAAATATGGAGAGCACAGCATTAAAAGGTGAACTATTGCACAGCAGTCTGAGGTGGCTGACCCAGAACTGCAACCAATTTTCATAATAGTGAGAGCTGAATTTGCTCCAGCACTGAAATAATATTGATCTGAGGCTGCAGGTTCCATGTGGAGTTCTCTCTGCACCTGGACACATTTAATTCTTACCTGCATTTATTACAATTCTTTTTTTAAGGTGAGGGACAACTTCTTTTCCTGGTAGCCATGTTCAGTTGTGGCTAACCTTTGGCAGATGAGATCTTGCTTATCTCTTGGAAGGATGTGTTTTCCTCCACTTCAAATCTAGCTTCTTAGGCTCAGCACTTTGAGTAGTTGAGCTTTAAAATGGAAAATAAAAATAATATAAGCTAAGTGGCAATTTCTCCACACTTCTGAATCACTTTGAAGTATAAAACCTGATGGGATTCAGCTTTACACTTCTGAAACTGACATTAGGCTTTTTTCCAAAAGGAGAACAAATCACTAAAATTGCTGCTTCAGATTATGGTAGTTACACATCTTCAGCTATAAAAAGAGTGACTGCTGATTTCAGAGGTGATTTACTGGGGGAAAATGAAGTTAATTTGACTGATAACAAAGAATTTTTTTTTTTTCTGTAACAGATAACAGATCTCCTTGATGTAGTGCTGGACAGCTTCATCAAAACCAGTGCCACAGGGGGCTTAGGGTCCATAAAAGCTGAGGTTATGGCAGACACAGCTGTAGCACTTGCTTCTGGAAATGTAAAGCTGGTGTCAAGCAAAGTGAGTTCCCTCTCTGCCTTCATTTCCTTTTGTGTGATAATTCCACCCTGCACAATAATGTGCCACTGAGATGCTTTCTGACAGCTCAGTGCAGGCAGTGTGCAAATCCCATGCTAAGACAGGTTCCAGAGTAATTCCAGTGATGCCTCCTGATGGCTTTCCTGAGGCTGTGGGCAGTGCAGTAAAACAGAGTGGTTGCTTTGCAGGTGATTGGGAGGATGTGTAAAATAATCGACAAGACCTGTCTGTCTCCAACTCCCACCCTGGAGCAGCACCTGATGTGGGATGACATTGCTATCCTGGCACGTTACATGCTGATGCTCTCCTTCAACAATTCTCTGGATGTGGCAGCACATCTCCCCTACCTCTTCCACGTGGTAACTTTGCTGGTGGCCACAGGTCCCCTTTCTCTCAGAGCTTCCACTCACGGTCTCGTCATCAACATCATTCACTCTCTTTGCACTTGCTCACAGCTCCACTTCAGTGGTAAGTTTTTGTTCAGATCTTCAATTAAGCTGATTGCTTCTTAGTTTGTTTAAGAAATATTTGAGCTGCCTTTCTCTCATTAAACTGTTCTGAGGGTTTGAAGAGTCTGTGTTGCAATTCAGCCTGCATACAGATGAGATGGGGATGTGATCTGCAGCTGAGGGGTGGGGAGTGCCAGTCTGGTGTAGAGCAGGTGCATAAAGGAAATAGTTTGTATAAGGGGGGTAAAAAAAGAGAAGCACCTCCAGAAAGTTCCTGTAATGCACAGAAAAGAGAAGATGCAGTGATGCATCTTTTGAATGGTTGCATAATGTGGTGGCAAAAATACCAACTGCATAAGGGGGTTGTGAAGCTGGTAAGCAGGGGTGTGTGTGTGTGTGTGTGTGTGCTGGGGGGTTAGCAGCCCTGGAATCCTGGCTCTTGGTTAATAGGTAGCTGTCACCATAGAAGCACTGCATAAAGCCAGGCTGGATTCTGTGAGAAAAAAATTCCAAGTTTCTGTAATGCTGTCTGTTGAAGAAAGCTCTTTGTGCACCTGTACATATCAGCAGTGTGTGAATGCACACAGGGACAGGCATGGGTAGCAGGAGCAGCTTTGCTGTGAGGCAGGAGGGAAGGGCCAGCAACAGTCATCTTGAGGTACACTGCAAAGAACTGAAAGTTCAGGATGGTAAAAATATTCAGTGCTAGTAGCAGGGCCATCATTTCCTCCTGATTCAAGTGGCTTTCTTCATTTGAGTGCCAGAGCCAGAAACAGTTTGATTGCAGTGTCAGCTTGCAGTGCTGTTGGCATTCCAGAGCAGGAACTCTCCAGGTTTCCATTTTCTGAGTCAGTGTGGGGAGAAGTCTCACAGAACCACCCCTACATGAGCTGCTTTCTACCTGTTTCTAGAGCACATCTCCCAGGTGGCTGATGTCAGCAGTCTGTGCCCCAGGCCCCAGCTGTCCATATGTGGGGAGAGGTAGCAAAGCAGTGTTGGGTGTGCCAAGTGAGACAGGGGCAGGGCATCTGCTTTGGTCTTCGTGGGAGGGGGAGCCTCAGAATGTTTCACTTCTGGAGTGAATTGCAGTGCTTTACATCTAATATGTGAAAATTTGTTCAACAGAGGAGACCAAGCAAGTTTTAAGGCTGAGCTTGACTGAGTTCTCTCTGCCCAAATTCTATTTGCTGTTTGGGATCAGCAAAGTGAAGTCAGCTGCAGTCATTGCCTTCCGCTCCAGCTACCGCGACAGGTCCTTCTCCCCTGGCTCCTACGAGAGGGAGACCTTTGCACTGACCTCCTTGGAGACTGTCACTGAAGCTTTGTTGGAGATCATGGAGGTAAATGGCTCAAAGAAATTGCTCCCAAGGGCAAATGGCACTGCTTACACTTTGTACAGACAGCAGTGCAGTGGGGGGCCTGGGCGAGATCATAGAGTCACAGAATGGCTCCGGTTGGAAGTGGCCTCAGAGATCATCTACCCCAACCTCCCCACCACAGGCAGGGACACCTCTCAACTGTTCCTATTGCAGACTCTCACCACCTTTGTACAGAAGAACTTCTCCCTCAGCTTCAGTCTAACCCTGCTCTGCCTCAGCTTCAAACCATTCCCCCATGGCCTGTCTCCAGACACCCTGATGAAATGTCCCTTTGCAGCCTTCCTGCAGGATCCCTTCAGATCTTTGAGGTCCCTTCCAACCCTGTGCAGTCTGAATCTGTCAGATCTGGTGGTAAATAGTTAGGTAGTGACTCCTGAGAGTTGTAGTTGTCCCTCCTGTCCCCTGTGTTCAAACAATGTCCTTCTCCCTAGGCCTGCATGAGAGACATTCCAACTTGCAAGTGGCTGGACCAGTGGACTGAACTAGCTCAAAAGTATGTCCCAGACCTCCAAAGACAGCCCCTGCCTTGCAGGCTGTTCCTTGCAGCCTGTGCTGTGTGCTTGCTTGCTCACTGGGCTCTGCTCTTCCCTGCAGGTTTGCATTCCAGTACAACCCATCCCTGCAGCCCAGGGCCCTGGTGGTCTTTGGCTGCATAAGCAAGCGTGTGTCCCACGGGCAGATCAAACAGATCATCCGCATCCTCAGCAAGGTATCTGGGGCTGTCTCTGCTCCTTTGTGACTCAGGAAATAGCTGGAGTGGCTATTTTTAGCTTTACCTTCCCATCTAATACAGAACTCAGCATCAATATGGGTTTTTTCCCAACCATGTTCTTTTCCAGAACTGATCAGAAATACACTTTTTTTGTAGGCCAACCCTTTTGCTTCCTGTCAGTTTGGTGGCAGCAAATGTCAGCACTGCTGTGGCTTCTGCAGCAACAACAGGTGTCCATGCTGAGCTTAAATTTGAGGCTCTGACCCAGAAGTCAGGATTTAAATAAAAGGCAGTTTTTCTCTTCAGGCATTTAGCTGCATGCAGGTGATGCACAGCTTTCTTTTTTGTTTTTCAAGGAAGTTAACAATCTGGTGTGCTGTAAATAAACCCAGTAAAGAGCAGGGCATTCCTAAGGAGAGCTTAGAAACAGACTTGGTGACTTAGAAACTGCTAATGGCATTCCCTGCTTTCTGAACAAGGCTGTGTTCCACAGCAAGTAAACAGTCTGCTAAAATGTTTTCCCTTAAGCATTTTATTAGAGTTTTATGGACACAAGCTTCAAGTGAACAGCATTAAGATTGTAAAAGCTCTGTTCTCTAATGCCTGCACCCTCTCAGGTAGCTCTTGTAGTGCTTTCAGCAAGGCACAGCTCACTCCTCTCTAAATGCCCAGTTGTAACAGTCCTTGGGTTAAAATGAGCTCAAGCCTTGTAAACTAATTGAGAGCAACAGTTATTGTTTAGAGCTTTGATCTTCTTTTTTACAAAACAAAATCTAATTATGGTTGTATTTTTAATGACTCTTTTTTTTCTCCTACAAAAAGGGACTTGAGAGCTGTTTAAAAGGCCCTGACAATTACAACAGCCAAGTTCTAATAGAAGCTACAGTTATAGCACTCACCAAGCTGCAGCCTCTTCTTAACAAGGTAAACAGATGGAAGTGCAGAGTAAACAGAGAGCATATTTTGTAAATTAAGGTTGTAATGGTGGCTTTCAGCTCAGAAATCTGAGTGTGGTGGTGCCTGAAGTTCACACTTTGCTGCTGTGACTCATGCTGGAGGGTACCACATATGGGAGGTATGTCAGAGATATGTGCAAAGGCTTTAAAGATGCCTTGGAATGTTCTGTTCTGCTTCATCAAACTGGGCCACTGCAGTGCAGGCAGAGGCCATGCCACAGCCTGTCTGCCTGCTTCCCAAAAGCTCTGCACCTTTTCCTTGGCTTCCCAACATGTGATTGCTGAGATGCCTTTCAGGGCAAGGCTTGCAGTAAACACAAGTCCTATCTGCTGTGCTAGGAACTCAGCCATCTGTGTGGTACTTCAAGCTCATTATTTGAGCAGCATAGCAATAGGTGCAGCAGTAGTGAGGAGCCTCATCCAACCACTATTAAGGAACAGAATTGCAGCATTTGATTTGGGCATCAGATTGATTGGCCACTTGTGTCTGCAGAGCTGTGACCCCTTGCCAACATCTGCTCACAAAGTGATGACAAAAGACAGGTTTCTGTTCAGGCTGGTGTAGGGCAAAATGTGTCTGAGAGTTTTGTGAGCAAGGGAAGGAACAGGAGAGAGAAGGCAAAAATTATTTTGCTTTTTACTGTGCAGCTGCTAAGTGCATGAGGACTGCAGGTTCATGTAAACATCTTGCTGGAAAGGATGTGGTTGAGGTCAGAACCTGCTCCAGGGTTCACTGTGATGCCTGCACACAGCCACATGTCAGTCCTCTTGGCCTCTCCTTTGTAGAACTGACTCAAAAGTGCACTGCTGGCTGCTTCTGTTCCCCCCAGGACTCCCCTATGCACAAGGCTCTCTTCTGGGTAGCGATGGCAGTGCTGCAGCTGGATGAAGTGAACTTGTACTCAGCAGGCACAGCACTGCTGGAGCAGAATCTGCACACCTTGGACAGCCTGAGGGTCTTCAATGACAAGGTGAGCTGTTAGCAGGCAGCTGTGGCCCTTGGCTTGTGTCAGCAGGTAGAGCTGTTAAAAAAGGGGGGAAAAAATGAGTCAGCTTCATGGACACAGGTAAGCAACTAGAGCTGAAATTAGCTTTAGGAGCTGGGGTGATACCAGCTTGGGTAATAACAACAGCAAGAGGCAGAGATGAAGCTTTTCTCCCTCTGTTCTGGAGCTGAAATGTGTGCTTGTGTTCTACTTGAGGGAGGGTTTGGTGTTTTCTTGTAAGCTTCTTTAAATTGCTGATTCATCACTTCTGCAAAACCAGCCTCGAGATCTGATGAGTAACCTTCACTGAGATGCTCTTGTGCTTTGCTTTTTCTGGGTCAGAGCCCAGAAGAGGTGTTCATGGAGATCAGGAGGCCACTTGAGTGGCACTGCAAACAGATGGATCATTTTGTTGGGCTGAACTTCAACTCCAACTTCAACTTTGCACTAGTGGGACACCTCCTGAAAGGTAGGAACACAGCTTGCTGTTGGATTTAGGTGAACACTTGACTCAGAAGGGATAAAGGGGATGGAAGTGGGTGGTGGATTTTAAGTAGCTTGGGTCAGAAAGGAGCTACAGAGTTAAATGTTCTTTGCCTGCAGCACTCTGCCAGGTTTCCTTTCTGCATGTCCTGTGAGGGCCTTTAGAGCTAAGGATACAAATCCTTCACTCATGGGATGTGTGGCTTCATTTGCTGCAGTTCTTGTTCCAAATGTGCTGTCTGCTCTGTGTGTTTGCCTGTGTCCAGGCTCACTGAGAGATAACAGATAAAATAGATGCACAGACACTTGAGAGGATGGGGTTGAGGGGGAAGGGGCAGAGAAGAGTCTTGAATGTGCAGTTTCTGTTAGCATTGTGCTTCCTTACCCTTTATGTGAAGTGTCCTGAGAAAGTGCTGAGCAATACCTAGAAATATTTGCAAAAGATTAATGCTTCACAAATATTAATTCAAAGATTAAATGCAATATTGGATTTCTGGGCCTGATTTCCTAGGGTACAGGCATCCTTCTCCTACCACTGTAGCAAGAACAGTGAGGATTTTACATACACTACTGGCTCTGGTTAACAAACACAGGAACTGTGACAAGTTTGAGGTGAACACCCAGAGCGTGGCTTACCTGGCAGGTAAACACACAGAGAGCCTCTTGCAGCTCTGCTGGCTGAAAGGAAATGGATTGTTGTGGGGATTCTCAGGGCATTAGATGGATACAGGTTGCCCAGGGAGGTTGTGGCTGCTCCCTCCCTGGAGGTGTTCAAGGCCAGGTTGGATGAGGAGGAGTGACCTGTGCTAGTGGGAGGTGTCCCTGCCTGTGGCAGGGGGTTGGAACTGGATGATCCTTGAGGTCTCTTCCAACCTTCCCATTCTATGATTCTGTGATAAAGTCATAGCAGCCTGTAGCTGGAGATGGACAAGAGTCTGGGCTCCATCCTGGGAAGCTGTCTGTGGCCTGAAGGGTTGGCAGCACAGCACAGGAGCTGCTGTGCAGTTTGGAAAGGCTTCAGGGAGGTTTCAGGACTGCTGTGTGCCCTGGAGCATTCCAGCTGGTGGTGGTGTGGGAGGGCAGAGGTTTAACTGAGGGAACTGTGACTGCCTGGGGAGTAGAACTCTTTTAAATGGACTGTGTAGATCTGTGCTCTTCAGTAGGGTCTGATTGCATCCTCTGGGTGCCCTTTGTAGAAGGGAGCAGTCAGGGGCTGGGCTGCTGCTGGCACTGCTCTGCTGCTGCTGTGGAAAACTTCTCTTGGCTGTCTCTGTGGTTTCAGCTCTGCTGACAGTGTCTGAGGAAGTTCGGAGCCGCTGCAGCCTGAAGCACAGGAAGTCTCTCTTGCTGACAGATGTTGCAGTGGAAAATGTTCCTATGGATACATATCCCATACAGCACAGTGACACTAGCTACAGGTTGGTTGCCTGACTCGTAGGGAAATGATCCACCTTCTGGGGTCTGTTTCCTGTAGTCAGGTGTCTAAAGGTAACCTGTGACGTGCTGAAAACTGAACCCCACATTCCTTAAGCTTAGGTAATGCTGTTACTGGTTCCAGACCAACCTAATCAGAGCTCACAGAGAAATATGAGTCCCAAATTCCTGCAGATTTAATTTTGAGATCCCTAAAGCTATTTCAGGGCTTAACTGCTTTGGAAGTTGTCAGGTTTTTTTTGCTAACATCCTTCTATGAGACCTAATTTCATCTAATCTTTCGTTTAGATTGTAGAAGAAAATTTTGTTTGACCTTTGGAGAGCTTCAGGGCATGTCCTCAGCAATCACTTGGTCCATGTCAGAGGAAAATCTTGGCGCCTTGTAGCCTGTCTACAGGCAGCCACAAAGGGAAGCTAAAAAATCAGCCTAGAAGTGGGGAGGCAGCTTCTCACAGTAGGGAGCACTCCACTCAGTATCTCTTTTTAGCATCCAGTTTGAAGTAGCTGATTATGAAAGAGCCTTCACCTTGCCTCCTAGGCTGGTTTGCTTCTGTTCTTTCCATGGCTTTATTTTTCCTCTCTTCAGCATTACATTGATAGCAGATTGTTAGTTTCCATGAGCTTGGGCATTTTTGCAAGCAAAGCAATTACCGTTTCTTAATCTGCCTCTGGGGGAGGCGAACCTGTGAGGAGAGGTGGGTTTAATAAAGGGTAGTTTGGATAGCTGAGAAAACAATTAATGCCTCAATGTGCACAGTTTTTAAGGTTTTCTTAATTGAATTTCTCTGCCCTTTCAGGACACTAAAGGAAAACCAACCCTGGTCATCACCAAAGGGGTCAGACAGGCTGGCTGCCAGTTACCCGACAGTGGGACAGATAAGCCCTCGAACACGAAAATCCATGAGTTTGGATATGGGGCAGCCTTCACAAGCCAACACTAAAAAGCTTCTAGGTTATTAAAATAACTGATTTACTCATTTGTTCTACAGAGTACCCCAGGAAACGTTACTGGAGAAAAAATGCTGCTCGAATTTGCTGTGACCTTAAGTGCCTGCTCCTGACTCAGGGAGATCCCTGCAGCTCCTACAGCACACAAATGCCAGAGCACTGTTACAGTTTGAGAGGACCAACTCACTTCTTTTTGATCACAAAGTGGGGGAAGCAAAGAGTGGCACTCAAAATGTGCATGTTGAAGTGGATAAAAGGGGAGAAAAGTGGGAATTTCAAACCCCCTGCTGCAGATACTGGAGGTCTGTGGTGTGGGATTTCTGCCAGCAGCCCTTTCGGCAAAGCCCAGAGGCTGACTCCCTTAGCTTAGCTGCTCTGCTGAGCACTCAGCCTTTCCTAGGAGAGGTGGTCCTGAATCGTGTCAGATGTTTTGTAAGCAATCTGATTTTTGTTCATGGCTTCTCAGTGCATCACCTTTACCAGCAAAGCCTTAACCCCAGAGAAGCAGCCGAGTGGCTCGGCGCAGCCTGTGGGTCCCCTCGGCCTTTTACAGCTGGCCGGAGGGAGAAGGGCATTTCGTGCATTACAATCCTGTGACTGCTTCCCTTTCAGTAACCCCATTCTGGCATGTTTATTGGATGTGCTGTGTTGACCAGGAACCCATAGCATGCCCACAGCTTCCATACTGGAATCAGCTGCATGCTTTCCTCATAGCTGTCGTGAAGCATTTTGGAAAGGGTGATGGAGAGCGGCATGGTGTGATGCATCTTCTCTGCCATCCCTGACTGTGGTGACAGTGTCCCCAGATTCTTGGCAAGAGGTGGTAGATAGGAGGGTAGCTCGACCAGAAAAACCAGGAGAGGAAAAAAAAAAAAACCAACAAAAAACTAAGGAAAAAAAAAAAGTGAAGCTATGGATGTAGGTTTAATGTTTTTTTTAATTGCCTGATAAATTGTTTTTAGGTACAAGGAAAAGTTTTGACCATTTGATATCGGACACAAAGGCTCCTAAAAGGCAAGACTTGGAATCTGGAATCACAACGCCTCCCAAAATGAGGAGAGTAGCCGAAAATGATTATGAAATGGGTGAGAAACAGGACTAACATTTTAAGAATCATGCTAATTATAAAGGCTTCTTTCTAAATTCGATGTTTATTTGCCTGGGTTACTCCAAGGTAAGGGAGAAATCTCTTTCCTAAAGGTGGCTTCTGGAGAGCGCAGTCTTTTGTGTCACTGGCAGCTGAGGTTTGAGTAGGAGTTGCTCAGTTGGCAGCTGCAGACAAAGGGCAGCTCTGGAGCACTGCATACAGGACTGAAGTGAAAGAAGGAAATTTGGCTTTTTCTTAGTTCAAGAGCCCTAGCTGCAAATTGCTGCAGGAGATGGAACGTGCTGTAACGCCTCCAATGCCTCTCTTCATCTTCTCCCACATCTGCTTCCTGTGCCCCCACCCCCAATTACAATGCAAGACCAGGGTTCTTCTGGTGTGTCTGATGTCAGCCTGCTGCCTGACCCTCACTTTGGAACCTACCACCCCTGGGCCTGTATTTCTCTGAAGAGGAAATTGGGGTTGTTGTTTGCCATCTGATAACACATCCCATGTGCTGGCCTAGGACTGCAAGTAGTAGCACAGCCTAGTTGCTGCTTTTCTACTTGGGAAGGGCTGGTGAGCTGTGAGTTGCTGTGTGAGAGCTGATGCTGCTTTGGTTTGGGGTTCTTGTGCTTTGGGTGAGTTGCTCTTTTTTGTCTGGCAGAAACCCAGAGGATATCACCGCAGCAGCACCCACATCTTCGAAAAGTTTCTGTTTCTGAGTCAAATGTCCTCCTAGATGAAGAAGTTCTGACTGACCCCAAAATCCAAGCACTGCTGCTTACAGTCCTTGTAAGCTTTCTTCCTGTGTGTTGTCTGTCATTTGCTGGAATCCTCCCACCTCGAGGAAGGAAGCCCCACAGCTGCCTCGCAGTGGCTGAGTTCGTGCGGATCAGAACCGCTGCGCTCTGCGAGTCTGCTCCTCTCTTGCTGTTCTCCCAGCTTTATGGGAAGCACTTTTAGGAATGCTTTTGGAGAGCAAATGCTCCATTGGCATTGGGCTGTGTTGTTTTGTAGAACCTGCCCAACCATTGCCCTTTTTCCTGGCAGGTTTTTATCACAAGCTAGCTTTGTATAACAACAGGATACTAATATGTTCTGCTTTAAGGGTTCCAAAGTGCAAACTGTGGGAATCCCAGCATAATTCAGTTTAAAAATGACTCCCTGATGCTAGAAGTGCTGTAACAGAGCTACCATGCAGTGCCTGTCCCTGACACAGCCCAGGAGGGCTCAGTTGCCCACTTCTGTCCCACACTCACTAGCTAATTTTTTTCCCAGAGGAGAGGCTTTCGCCAACCGCTTCCTTGTTCCCCACATGCATACATAACTGGGTTCCCTGTCCAAAGGAGTCTTTTGTAATGCTGCTTTCTGCTGCTCAGAAATGCTTAAACCTCAGCTAGGAGAGCAGCAGAAGCCTGTGGTGCTGCAGGTAACAGCAGGCTGCTAACTGCCCCCTTTGCACTGTGACAGGCGACGTTAGTGAAGTACACTACTGACGAGTTCGACCAGCGCATCCTCTACGAGTACTTGGCAGAAGCCAGCGTTGTCTTCCCAAAGGTCTTTCCTGTTGTGTGAGTAGCTGAAACTCTCTCTGGGGACACTCTGCACTTGCCCCTTCCTTTACAAGCTCCCTGGGCCAGGACAAGCATGTGCAAGGTACTTAGCTGCCAGTTGCTAGCTGCAGCCTGCCTGTGGCTTGGTGAGACAGCAGCGCTGGAGAATTGCCCCTCTTGCCTGTGTCAGTCCTCACCAGAGCAGGCATCCTCAGGCCAGGGCTGCAGATGGCCTCAGAGCACTCCCCAGATCAGCTCTGCAGGCTGGCAGAGCGTGGGAGAGCTGCTGTTGGGAGCCTGGCTCTGCAGCCAGAGCTTCTGCAGAGCTGGCAGTGCCACTGCTCTGCCCTGGTGACTGAGCACAGCTCTGCCAGTTGGTCCTTCAGGTGCTCAGGTGACTGCACTCTGCACTGTGTCCTTCAGTGTTGCCTTCTCCCAGGCTCAAGGTTTTAAATCAGCACCCCAGGTGCCTATCAGAAGTGAGTTAAGCACAGTTCAGGATAGTCCCTGGGTGTATTTCTTTAGCTACCTGCTAAAAGGAGCATTTGCTGAGGTCAGTGTGTGTGAGGGACACCAGCTGCCAGAACTGGAGTGGTAAAGCTGCTCTGAGTGTGATTTGGAAAGACTGCTGCCTGTGACAGGCTGGAGAAAGCAATGGGCAAAGTACCCACAGGTGCTGAGAGTTACAGAAACCACAACTGAGCACCTGGCATCTGGCTTAAAACCAGCACACAGGAGAGCTGCAGGGGAGCTCAGCTGAACACTTCTGCAAGTTTAAAGAGCTGCTTTGAAACTCCAGCTCTGACACCTCCACCAATGCAGGGAGTACCTTTTTGGTTCAAAATAATTCAAGCATTTGCTATGTCAGGTGCTGGCTACATGCTGGAATGGGCTCTTTGGTGGTGGAGCTTTGTGGAGCTTCCTCACTGAGCACCTACTGAAATCACTGAGATTTTGAGAATCCACCTTAACTGCTGCTTGCTGAAGCCAGCTGGGAACTGCAGATTTATTTGATGAAGAAAAACTAAGGCACTGTTCTCTTTTCTTCAGGCATAATTTATTGGACTCCAAGATCAATACCCTCTTGTCGCTGTGCCAGGACCCAAATCTCTTGAATCCAATTCATGGGATTGTTCAGAGTGTTGTCTACCATGAAGAGTCTCCACCCCAGTACCAAACTTCTTACCTGCAGAGTAAATATTTTTCCATTTGTTTACAGCCTGCTGTGTTTTAAGTCAGATTTACTGCTGGCAAGGTTTCAGAATTGCAGCCCCAGTAGTCAGTGCCCTGTGTGGCATCCCTCCAGCTGCCTGCCTCCTGCTAGACAGAAGAGTTGCTGTTAAGAATCAGCACTGCTAAGGATTTTCTCTGGTGCATAACTGCAGCAAGCAGCTCCAGTCAAAGTATTAAACCACCTGTGTGAGGAAACAAGCTGGAACTGAGGGTTCTGAGTCCACCAACCCATCTAAAGCCATACAGACCATGAGTGGTGCTGATGAGGTTTAACCTTGTTAGGGGTTGAGTTATTGGTGAATTCCATGGAGTGATGTCTGGTTTTCAGCTCACTTTCATGGGACACTTGAACACTTAACACCTAAAGATGGTCTGTTGTGGTCCTTAAGCAAAAGCTTTCAAGGAAGGTCCCTAAGAAACAGAGAATAGTTGAGGAGCCTCAGCTTAGCAGGGTTCTGGGCCAGCTCATCCCAACTACACCTTCATCTAGAAAGGCTGAACCAGGTGGTGCTTGGGGTCCCTCCCAACCTGGCACTGTGAGCTGTGATTTGACATGCTGGATGTGCCTTTTAAAGCCCCATCAAGAATTTCTTGTGTGACTCTTCTGAGCTGTTGATGATTTCACAGCTCTGGAGTTTCATGGGCAAATGAAAACTCTGTCACACCTGGTTTGCACAAAACTTGGTGTGGGACCCCCAAGTCAGACACTCCATTCCCATGCCTTAGTGCAGGATGTGCTCTTGGGGGTTGCTTTCTGTCAGTTCAGAACTGTGTCTTGGTGGTAACCTTCAGTTTGTTGTTGCAGGTTTTGGATTTAATGGGTTGTGGAGGTTTGCTGGCCCCTTTTCTAAGGTGAGAACCATACCCTGCCTGGGAGGTCCTGAGTGCTTTGCCTTCACTGTCTGGGTGAAGCACGTTGGTGCTCCAGGGAGGGTGCAGATAGCTGCCAAGCCATGGAGTATAAGTAATGTAAGGCTCAGTGCTACAGCTAAAGGCTTTGGGCCTGCATAGACTCAGGAAGGCCAAACTGCCAGGGCTGGGTAAAGCAGGCAGCTCTGTGAGAGCCTCCCTGCAGGGCCCCAGGACACCTGGTGGCATTCAGGGCATCTTCAGTTCACTGGATGACTGAAGAGTGGAGAGGCTGAATCTGTTTGAGAGTGGTGATTCCAGAAGGTTGATTTTGATGGTAGGACAGAACAGCTGCATCAGGCACTGACCATCTGCACTGCCTTTTGCTGCTGTCTGCTCCCTCCAGTGCCACTGGTGGCAGCTTTGGGGCACAGGCAGCACTTTTGGTGCTGTGGCAGTTCTCTGCCCTTCTGCTTGAGGCACTGCTGAAATTACACCTACACATGGTCTGTAGTGGGTATGTGCAGGCTGAGCTGGAAGAGGTCACAGTTCAGTTTTTATAGAAGCTGCAAATGCTTTGCACATTCTGGGGCAGAAGCAGAGTGACACTGGGGTGAGCCCTGGGGCAAAGCTCAAACTGGCAGAAAAGGAGAAAGGAAAGAACCAATCTTTACTTCTTTTCCCCCCTCACCCACAGCAAACACAAATCCCAGACTATGCTGAGCTGATAGTGAAGTTCCTTGATGCCTTGATTGACACATACTTGCCTGGAATCGACGAGGAGGCCAGCGAGGAGTCTCTGCTGACCCCCACCTCTCCATACCCCCCTGCAGTGCAGAGCCAGCTCAGCATCACTGCTAACCTTAACCTTTCCAACTCCATGACCTCGCTTGCAACCTCCCAGCACTCCCCAGGTCAGTAGCTGTTTGAGGCCAGCAGAGGTAAGGGATGCAGGGAACTGAGGGGGTTGGAGCTGGGCACAGCCTCCCTGTCCCTGTTCAGGCAAGGCTGTGTTCCTGACTCCAGTGAATATTAAACTGTTTGCTAAGCTGCCAGGCTGGCATTGGAGGAGCTGGGCTGTGGCCAGCACTGAAGCTGGCTCTTCCAAGTCAGAAAGCATGAAGGAAATAGCATTAAGTGCATCAGAACCAATAACAGCTGCACCTTAATGTGGAACACAGGCAGCAGTGGAGCCTTGAACACTGCTAAACACAGCTACATCATCATGGGATTCTGCAAGGAGAATCCTGCCTCCCTGGGCACCACCAGGCAGCAAGAATCCAGAACTGACTCAGTTTCAGTTAACTGAGCTGAGCCCAGCCTTCCTCTGAGCTGAGCCCAGCCTTCCTCTGAGCTGAGCCCAGCCTTCCTCTGGGCAGCATCATACAGAGGTTGTGCTAGCCCTGGAGAAAAGGAAATGTCCCTGTGGCTGTGTGTGGGATACTGGGGGCAGTTCAGGCTCTGCCTTGCCATGCTGATGGTGAAATGCAGGTGTTCAAGAAGAGCAATGGATACAAACCCTACATTCCTTCTGCCTTGGGCAGAAGGGAAGTGCAGGGAGAGGTTAAATTGAACAGCAGGAAATTTCAGGTGAGAAATGAGAAAACAAAAGAGCAGAAATTGTTCAGTGCAGCAGGTGAGGCCTAAGCTGCAGAAAATTAAACACAGGGGGAAAGAGAATTCTTGCAGATTTCTTTGACATAAAGATTCTTCCTGAAGAGATTTTGGGTTCATGCCTCAGAGCAAGGCAGTGCTCTGCTCTTACGGTTCTTACTTAGTGATTTACCTGTTGCAGCTCTGAGCACCAGGGGCACTCAGCCTCTGCAGGCTGCTTGGTTTCTAACTGCTGGAGGACTTGGAGCCCCTCCTCTGCAGGTACAGCTTGTACACAGGTGTCTGGGGAGGTTCACTCATTCCCTGGCTTCTGCCAACCATGAAATAAGCTCTGCTGGGCTGTACCTGGCTCTGGTGGGGAAATCCCACAGATGCTGTGTGATGAGGGTTGCAGCAGAGCCCTGTCTCTGTGGTGGTTTCCTTTTGTGTTTCACACAGTGACAAGTGATTGCAGCTCACTTTCTTCCATGATAAGAAACCAGCTTAAATTGTTTAAGTCTGGGGAGATCACCTCCTTGGAATACAGATGCTGAGATCTAGAATTACATTTCAGGATGCTTTGTCAGCCCAAGTATACTCAAAACAAGATTTGCCTTCCAGTTTCCTGCCAATTCCAGATGATTTATTGCCTAATGTTCTGTTTAGTGAGGAGAGAAGGTGGGAAGCAGATTTGCCACAGTTGTTACCTCTTCTGATACTTTATCAGCAGCACTTTTAGCCTAAAGGAGGCAGTTCCTGGGATTGTTTTCTTGGTTTGTATTCCTTAGTCCTGGCCTGGAAGGGTCTCCCATCTGATTTGAGTAACAGGAATGGGTAACAGTCGAGTCTGAGGACATTTCAGAGACTTCTACTTAATACTTCCCAGTGCCCATTACCTGTCGTGGCTGGAGGTGCAGCCCAGGCTGTGGAGAAGGAAAGGGCTTGATGGAAACTTCCTTAGCACACAGCTTGCTGCCAGTGTGCAGGTATCAGTGGCAGCTCCCACAGCTCCTTCTGCAGGGGTGAAGTGATGGAGCAGGACTGGGCCCTTTGCTAGCAAGGAAACATTTTGCTAGGTAAATGCCTGCCCTCCACACTTGGGATTCCCTCTTCCTTTGTTAGCTGAGAGGAAGGAATTCATCCTGCTCATCAGAAATGTCTTTCAGGTGCTCTGCAAACAGATGGCCTTTGTCAGATGCTGGGTGGGAGCCTGCAGTGGAGCTTGTCCAGCAGGCTGTGTCCCAGGGCAGACAGAGATGTGGTGCTGAGGGGCATGGTTTAGCACCAGACTTGGCACTTGGTGGTTGGGCTTGATCTTAAAGGTCTTTTCCAGCTGAAATGGTTCTGTGATTCAGTTCATGACACTGTGCTTGGCTTGCTTGGAGATCCACTCCTAGAAGGCTGTTGAGAAGGCCTGGAGGTTACAAAGGGTTTCAGCCTTTGTGAGTTCCCAACGAGTCTGAGACAGCATTTAGAGGTCACTACCTCCTGGAGGCCTCATGCTCAGTGTTGCAGCTCAGCAGTGTTTGTTCCCCCATCATCTCTGACTGGTTGGTGCTATCTTGCCTGTCTCCTGGAGCAGTCTTGTTTCACTCCAGCAGTCTGAATGCCAAGGGCTGTGGCTTGGTCAGGGCACCTCCAGCTTTCTCTCTGGTGGAGCTTTTCCTTCTGCTCCCCCATCCCAGGTTTCCTGCATCGCTGCGCTTCAGGCAGCAGTGCCACAGCTTGCAGCTGCAGGTTAACCACTGCCAGTCTGCACGAAGCAGGCTTTCATTTTGAAGCTGTTTTATTGTATGAAAGGTGGAATTGGGCCTCTGGCACTCGATGGACTCCTCAGCTGCAGAGGTCTAACGTCTGCCAAGGCAAAAATCCTGGGTGACAGAATTACAGAGATGAACAAAGGTGGCCACAGGCTTTGCTGGGGCAGCCAGGAAGCTCTGGGAATAAGAAGGGTTGTAGATCTCCCACCCACTGCCTCTGTGTGAGAACTGAGAGGAAAATCAGTGCTGAGTTACTTCATCAGGCTGAGCTCATGAAAGGCTTTCACCCAAGGGACTTGTTTATTATGGTTACAAATAGCTGAAGTTGCAGAGAGATGAACACAGTTCTGGTGCATCTGGAAAGAACCAGGTGAGATCATTGTGTAGAAATGTTTTGTCTGTCACCATCTCTTCTCCTTTTCTTCCCCTACCCCTTGTCATGGACACAATTCACTTACATTTTTTCTTTCATTCTGTCTGTGAAGCTTCTCTGCCTTGCTCTAAGTCTGCAGTTTTCATGCAGCATTCTCCTCAAGGTACATTCTGCTTTCATCCTGTTTGCATGAAATGCTGCTTGATTTGCTTCAGGGTTGAGCTTGTGGCATGAGAATTGGTTTACTGACCCTTGTGACACAGGAATGGCTGCAGTCTAAGTGCTAAGCTCCTGCATTTCTTCTGTGGTGCTATTATCTGGTGGTAGGGCAGGCAGAGGGAGTCACACCGTCAGAGACAGAGACTTGGGGACAGAGGTGTGGGTGCTTGGGATGTGAAGTTGCTCTGCTGCAGGTACTAAGCTGAAATGAAGAACTATTTCATGAGAGCTTTTTAGAGTCACTGGAAGTCAGCTTTAGCTTCAGTTACACACCATGGGAAGCCAGAGGAGTTCCTGGGACTGCACCACAGCAGCCAGGAGCTCCATAAAATGGGAACTCAGCACCATTTCATTCCTGCTTTGATATGGGGAAGTCAGAAAATTCTGCACATGAGGTTTTTTTTCCCTCACACCCGTGGGTTTTGCTTCCTTTTCTCATCCTAGCTTGTGGTTTTGTAAGCTCACAGCCCCACAGGGAGAGGAAGGATGATGTAGCCTGCAGCCAGCTTCTGGCTGGAGGTCTGGAGGGGTCCCCGCAGAGCTCATTCCGTGGCCTCGCCGCCAGGGAGTCAGCTTCTTGTAGGAAAGGGACAGAACCATGGGAGAGTAACAGGATTTGGTTCTAACCTTTCTATTCGCTCCCAGGCAGCCCAGTTGTGGCTGCTGGTTGTGCTTCCACCCTCTGACACAAACACCCTTCCTGCTGCTCACTCCACGCACCACGAGTGTGTTGCTGAGCACCAGTCAGAGACATGACAGCTACCCTGGGAGGCTGCTGCAGCAGTGATTAACTCATAACAACCTCAGCAGAAAAGTAATGGTTGACTGGAAGCAGTCTCAGCCCTTGGATCTCCAGGCTGCTGCTGTGTCCAAAGCTGCTGTGGCAGTGGCTCACAGCTGGCAGCTTTGCTGCCTGCCCATTGTGCCTGTGCGAAGTGGTTTGGGTTTGGGCTTGCTTTGGTCTGATCCCTCCAGCAAAGTGTGGCAGAGCTGCCTTGTCCTGCAGAGAACACCCAGAGCTGCTCAGAGAAGTGTGTGCACTCGGCTGGTTCATCATCTCCACAGGCCTCCTGCTGCCTTTGCTGGAGCTGCAGGTGGGCAGCAGCAGTTCTTAGGTGCTTCTGCTGAGCTGTGGTTGTGAGCCAAGACTGAGTGCTGAGAGGTACCTGCATCCACATCAGCCTTCTCTGGGAGCAAGGATCAGCCTCTGCCATGGTGGCAGATCCTTCCTCACTCCACCATTCCTGTTTGATGCAGTCCCTGGCTTCTGCCCAGAAGAAGCCCACAGGTTTGACAGTCCTCCAGCTCCTCCTCCTAGAGGATGCAAAAAGCAGAAGAGATTGGAGTCAGACTCCTTCATCTGCTCAGCGTCCTCAGAACTAGAGCCAGGAAGGACTCTGTGGCCTGAAAAAGTTGAGTGTTTGTGGCAGGTACAGATGCTGGTACAAGTGCTTGGAGAATGGAGGAGAGCCTTCACCTGCCCTGGCAGCATCTCTGCTTACCATACCAAATGAAATTCCTATTTCAGTTCCAAGTCTGGGGGAGCTCAGGGAGCAGTTCACACCCATGGCTGTTTTTGTGCCCCTGTAGGACAGCATGAAGCCAGAGGCAGATCAGGTGGTGCCTGCAAGCCAAGGTGCTTTGTCTTTCACTGGTAAGAGAGATTAAACTAACAGCAAACTCAACCTGCAGCTTTAAGGGGGAAGAAGAGGTGATGGAAGGAGTCCTGTTGGGATGTGGTGAGCTCTGTGCAGCTGAGCACACAGCTCAGTGTGAGTAGGGTCCTCGCTTGAGCAGATGGAGCTGATCTTTCTGGTCAGTCAGGGCTGTCACTGAACCCCAGGGTGTACCTCTGCTCCCCAGAACATCGTTTTTTGTACCACCATGAAATAGCTGTATCAGATTTGTCACTTGTTGAGGCATCATGGGCAAGGAGAATTGTGTTCGTCTGGGCCTGCCTGGGCTAGGGCTCATTCTCTTCACAGCAGCTGGCATGGGGACGTGGTTTAGATTTGGGACCAAACTGGTGCTGAGCAGCGTTTGTGCTGGGCAGGAGCTGCCCTGGCCCTCGTTCAGCCCCTGGGGAATAGATGAGGGTGGGCAGGAGACTGGAGGGGGCCCAGCTGGGCAGCGACCCCGACTGCGTGCCAGGCAGCAAGCTACCGAGCGAGGGAGAGGGAAGGAGGCGCCGGGGGCTCAGCCATCCCCTGCCTGGCAGCTGGGCGCGGCGGCGCTGAGCCTCTTGCATCCCTCGGTCTGGTTCGTTCTTGCTCCCACAGCCCTTCACTTGAGCTCGGTTTACTTGAACCGCCGCTCCCGGCGTCTCTCGCTGTTCTTCGTCCTTTCCTCCCCGCTGTCCCACTGCGGGTTGTGGGGGATGAGCGAGCAGCTCCGTGGTGCCTCCCTTTGTCCTGGCCTTCGGCTTCCACCAGCCACGCTCAGCCCCGGAAAGCGCCTGGGGACCGCTGCGGGCGGCTCCGTGCCCAGCGCCCGTTTGGAGCAGCTGCCACTTGGCAGCGGGGCGCGGAGCCTGCTCCTCGGGCAGGCCTTGGATCTCCGCGCTGGCCCCGGCCCCCGTGCCCCCCGTGCCCCTTTCCCCGCTGCTCTCGACCCGGACCCGGTCGCGGCCCGGGCGGCGCCGAAGCTCCGCAGCTGACGGAGGGCGCCCCCTGGCGGCACCGGGAGGGTCTCTCTTCCCCGGTCCTCTCGGGGCCCGGTTGCTCTTCCCCCCGGGGAGGTTTAACCTCGGCCCTTGTGTTGTCTCCCCGCAGGGATCGACAAGGAGAACGTGGAGCTCTCGCCCACGGCTGGACACTCCAACAGCGGGAGGATGCGGCACGGCTCCGCCAGCCAGGTGCAGAAGCAGCGCAGTGCCGGCAGCTTCAAGCGCCACAGCATCAAGAAGATCGTCTGAGTGCTGCCGCCGCGCCGCAGCTCTGGGCTCTTCGCTTTGGGAAACAACTGACACCCGCGGGCGCCTCGCCGAGGGCCTCCACCGGTTGTGATGCTGCACTTAATTTTTAACCTTCCCATCCCGCCAGCCGTTGTTGCCAGAAGATCAACTCTTGAGACATTGCCTGAGTTCCGATGCCTTCGTTTCTCCCCTCCTGTTGTCGGTTTCAGCCACTGTTCCAGAGCCGCTCGTGTAGGTCCTGCCGGAGCCGTGGAGATCTCCAGCGCTGCAGAACTCGTCCTGTCCAGATCCGAAAGCCATTGCCCATAGCCAGTCCTGCCCTGCTTCTCCTGTCTGCCCTCTCTGTCCCTGCTCTAAAGGAAAGGGTTCATCCTTAATCCTCTTTGCACATGTCTCAAGGTGGTGGCTTTACGAGCCGGGGGAAGTTGCTCTAATCCTGCTTTTAATCCAAACCTGTCAGAGTTTTAGCTGTGGACTTTTGTTTACCATACTTAAACTTGGGATAGCCACGGTGCAGTGAGCTTAGCCAGAAGGGGTTGATTAGGTTAAATTTCTAGTAATTAGCAATAAATTGGAGAGGACAAGGAGGCTGCAGGAGTCTCTCTCATTCCCCAGACCACAGCTTCACGTCCTTGGACTGTGTATGGAGCAGAGTGGACAAACTGGTGTTTTCCCAAAGCCAATTCTGTTTTGCTGTGCGTTGACTGCACTCAAAAAAGGTCTGGTGGAGAGGGAACCCCGAGACTGGCTCCTTCGCTGTCACTTGAGCAGCATTCAGAATTATTGCTTCTTTCTTCCCTTCACCATTTCCTTTAGTTTTGCCCTTCCCAACAACATGCACCTCTGAGAAATTCCTGGCAGAACACCCAGCAGGGTATGGAGGAGAGAACTCAATGAATTAATGAACTTCCCACCCCGGGAGGGGGCGTTGGGCAGAGCTGCTCCTGTGCTGCCCCAGCAGCGCTGTCAGACCAGCGCCGTTTGCTAAGGTACCATGAATTGAGAGAGAACTGACACTGGGGGAGTGCTGCTGGGGCAGCCAGGCCTGCCCCAGAGCTGGGGCTGGGGAGGGGTCACACCAACTGAAGTTGCTGTCACTGTGAAAGCCTGGCCAGGGCTGGATCTCGGAGGCCAGCAGAGATCCTGGGCCTGTCACCTGGGTGCTCCTCACGGGGCTGCTGTAAAAAAGAGCTCCACTTCCCAGGCTCAGATCCCTCTTGTGTCTTACAAGTCACCAGTCTCTAGGGGGCTGCAAGGTCAAAGCAGTGCATCCACCACCCCCAGCAGAACAGTGCAATGTCCTCAGTGGCTGTCAGTAAATCAAACTCCACAGCTAAATGAGTAGAGAATGGTACAATGGAGTGCTCAGGTTTGATGGCTGTAGAGCAGAATTCCCATGTATCCACACAGTAACAATGTAACATTGATGTAAATAAAAATACCTTTATTGTATTGATTCATAAAATAACCATTTAATTTCTTTGAATTTGTTTACAGTCCTGGAAAAAACTATGAACACAAACTGAATATGCAAAGAGTTTGCCAAAAGGAGAGGAAACCTTAGAAGGAGGAGTCCTGAAGCAGGCGCTGGGAAACACAAAGCCTCGGGCAGGCGACCAAACCTGTCCCTTCCTGGTGTGTGGGGCTGCAGTGGCAGTGTGGTTCCTGAGGTGACACAGAGCTAGGGGAGGGCTGGGCAGGGCAGTGTGTAGGAATGGAGATGCTGCTTGTGTCAGGCTGGGAGTCACTGGTGAAAACTGTTCTCATCTCTCAGACCACCACAAGCCACCCCTGGCATCACTGCCAGCCTGCACTGGGCTGTACTGAGCCCAGACAGTCCCAGCCCTTTCTGCTGAAAACAGTGAAGCACAAAAGCCTGCAGGATTGTAGGCAGGAAGGAGAAAGACCCTTGTGAAGGTAATTTGCTGTCAGAAAAACCTGGTCTGCAGCTATTTCTCCTGGGAGCAGACTGTGTTTAAACAGAAATGGTGATGCCAGCTGCACTGCCCTGTGGGTCCCTGGGGAGGGTGTTGGTGGTGTAAAACCAGAACTGGTGCATCCCCTGGAGTACTCCGTGTGAAATCAGAGTGGACAGTGACTGAAACTACCCTCCCTGGGAGCACCAGAGTTGCTCCACTTCTAGAACTACTCAATTCCACCTGACAAAATCTGTGGCACTTTCATCAAGTCAGCAAAGTGCAGCTTGCTTTTTTCCTTGCAGGAGAGGGAGTCAGGGAATATTCTGGTGGTGTGGCTCAGCCAGAGGAGCTGAACTGCCAGAGCAGGGCAGACAAACATGTCAGGTCGTGGGGGCTGCACTGGGGTGTAACGAAGTCAATGGCCAAGACTTAATTTGGGGTCATCCACCCCAATCCACGGGCAGGGTCCCTCTCAGCAGCAGCAGTTCTTGTGCTTAGATCCAGAGAGGAGTTGGTCTTTGCTGGGTGGCTCAACTTCTACTCGTTAGTTGTTCAGTGCCTTACTGCCCCTGCAGCAGCCACTGCTGTCATCTGGCCCTTTTCTCAAATCCTCCTTTATTTGTTCTTTTCCCCCATTTTGGACACTCTCCAACCTGCTCTGCTTTGTTCTGTGACACCTCTGGGTCTCCAGTCCAGTCTCTTTCCCTTCCCTCTGTGACACTCTAGTGACCAGCAGGTAGCATTGGGCTTGAACCTGGTCTGAGGAGCCAGAGACAGCTCAGTGGGCTGCAGGGGCAGTTGCTGGTTGTGCAGCCCTGGAGTCTGTGTGCTTCGAAACAAGAGCCCAGCTGCAGGAACCCCCAAGCCGCCCACGTGGAACATGAGACTGCAGCACAGGGCCTGATCCAACAGCCCTGCTCCAGAGCCTGCCCCGCTGCACGCTGGCAGCACAGCCTGTGAGGACCATTCAGTGTGCTGTGTGTGTCTGCATCTTCCCTGACACAAGGGTGAGGCAGTGGGATTGGAGTGGTGCATTAAGCCTGTTGATGATGCCAATGCTCCTGCTTCCAGCTGCATGAGGTTCCCCAGGACAGGAACCACTGCCAGTGAGTGCTGTGGCCTGAACCCCAGGAGCACTGCAGGGCTCCCTGCCATGCTGGGCTGTAGGTTTTAGGGCTTGTTCTGGTTCACTCTAAGGTTCTTCTCCAAACGTCCTGAAGTGAGCTGCTGGTGGTGGTTTGCAAGAAGCCCACCCCAGGAAGTCCCTTTGAGTGTTGGTCCCACCACGATTTATTTTTTTTTAACTCTGTCTCTCCACCTGTAAATAGTTTTTGTGTAAAATTTGACAGAAAAGTATATTTACTACACTGTACATACCTGTGACTTTATCTTGTATTATTTGGCTCCTTTTGTAAAGCAGTTAGTTGCTGTACATGTATAACATACAGGTTGGAACAGCCTCGTGTTATTAACTGGTAACTCCTCCTCCCCGCTGTCGCGTTAGGTCAGTTAAGAGCCCATGCTGGGTACTATAAACTTACACACTGTGTATGATACCTTTACTGTTCCCCCGGGGGCTCCAGCTCCCGGCGCCTGCCCTGGATCCGCGGGCGTGCGGCAGCCGGCACAGCTCTGCTGGCACCGCTGGCACCTGCAGGCAAAACACAGGTAGAAGCCTGGGTTCAGACAGTTGTTGCTCACTCCTCTTCCCCTCGTGTATGTACTTAACTCCTCCCCTTTACCATTTTCTTTTTTGAAGTAAAATGTAAATGCAACCTGCTTGGAGTTGTTGGGAGGTCATTCCCTTTGCTGTGGGGCAAAGCCAGTCTAGTCTGAAACCCTCCTGCTGTCTCTTGTGACAGGTCTGGATGGGTCCTTTGGGTCTGAACCAAGGGTGCTGGGCCCAGCCCTGGTCCTAGACCTGAAACACACACACACCACCCCCATTTCTGTGGGGAAAACGAGTGTGGAGCTGAAATCAGCCTCTTGGATTTGTCTTTCCAGATTGGTGCTTCTCTGTGTGTGTGACCTTGCACAGTGCTAACAGTGATTGCCTGTGGCTGAGGGCAGAACTTGGACAGAGGGAAGCCCCTTGTCATGAGTTTGATGTCACTCCAGTAAGATGACCATAATTGAATAATAAACCAGAACCTTTCTTTTTAAAATGTAAAATTTAATATTTTAATAAACCAGCTGCTTGGTCTTTAAAGAACATTTCAGTATAATTTGTCTATTTGAGCTTTTCTAGCTTAGAAGCTTGAAGGTTACACTGTCAGGCAACTTTTATGACAAAAGATTAATCAAATCTATTTTTCTTTTAGGGAATATATTACTTTCCTATTCCAAATGTATAAGTACTTAAATCCTGGCTTTGTGACTCATAAAAGGATGTAAAAACACATTAAAGAGTGACTGCATTGACCCCTTCTGAGCCATCTTCTTGTTCCTGCGTGCTGCTGGACATACCCTTAGGCCTGCTCAGGTGAGGACAGACAGAAAGAAATACAGCCCAGGGGACAGCAGGGGCCAGGAGGGACTGAGAGTGGAAGAGCCACGGGCTCAGAAGGGTTAAACTTCAGGAGCACCTTTTCTTGATGTTCATTAGTCCCAAACCGGTGACAGTGGAGCTGACTGCCGTGGGGAGCCACGGAGAGATGTCCCTGCCCTGCACCCACCGCTGCAAAAACAGCTCTGAAGTTCTTCTCTGCACGGCTGAGCTTCCCTGGTACTTGAGATCACAAAGGCCTTGAGGTCCCTGTGGCCACGGTGAGGGAGTGGGAGGAGAAAGGGTTTTATTGCCCTTGTCTTTGTGCAGCTGGAAAAAACTGTTTAGAGGGAAAAAATGCAGCCTTGGAGCAAGCAGTGCTGGCTGAGGGCAAAATAAAAATTCAAACCTTCCCTGCTGGGGAGGTGTAAATTCTGCTCTAGAGGTAAGGAGGGCAAAGCTGCACAGGGAGGAAGAGAAGGGAAGTGGTTACTAAGGGGCAGTGAGACTGACTCCTAACTCATGGAGCTGCCTGGCAGGACTATTTCCAGATACCTCTGCCTTGGAGTAACAAATGTAACCAATGCTCGTGGTTTAGCACACAAGTTTCCTGCTCAAGTTGTAATTCTCTCAGCAGGTAACCTTCTGAAGTGCCCTGAAAAAAGGCACAGCAACGAGCACCAGCACTGGCACCAGCAGTCCCTTCCCTGGGCCAGAGGGCTGCTGCCCTTAAGGCACAGCTCTTGGCGTCTGGCTGGCAGGATCACACCTGGGGGGCAGCTGCCTTGAGGAAATCCAACATAAATGGACCCACGGTGATGAGCCTCTCAGCGTGACAAAGCTAAAAACCAAAGCCATGAGGCTGCCACTGACCCTTCACAGCAGCCGTGGTCCTTTCGCACCACTGAAATTGTTGCTTTGTAGGTGCGAAGCCTCTGTGTCTGGGCACAGGTTTCTTCAGTTTGCTGCTATGTTTAACAAGCTCCCAAGTGAGAACAAACTCCAGGGCTGTGTGGGTGGAGAGCACAGGAGAACATCTCCCGAGGTGTGACTTGTTGGAGCAAGCATGGGCTTGTTCTTCAAAGCAGGAATGGAAGAGGCCTGGTGACTGCATCTTTAGGGGCATTCAAATGCTGGTGCTATAAATAGCTGTGAGTAAGTAGCTCCGGGGTTGAGTGTAGCCCCACTGAGCCATTACCTCACACTTCCATTTGGTTTCTCACAGCAGTGTCCTTCAGGCAAACTAGAAATGGCTGTTCTGCTGCCTCTGCCCCTGGCAGAGCCCTCCCAGCAGCAGGTGGGCCCAGGAGATGGAGAGCTCAGCACAACACACTGCATGCACTGCACAGCTCACTCAGACCTCCTCCACAGCCATGGGAACTGGAACAGCCAGGTCCAGAGGTGGACTGGGGACAGGCCTGCCTGGGAGCAAGTTTTCCACACTCTGCCTCATCAACTCCACTTCCCGAGGGCACCTGTGGTTAAGATACAAGGTGCCAGGTGAGAGGGCAGTGGATGCCCCTGCCTCACCAGCTCTGGGCTCCATCCCCTCTGCCCTGATTTGCTTTTTGTGAGGTTCCTCTGCTGCTGGCTGTGCTCCCCAGCTCTTCACAGTACCAACCACCATCTTCCCCCTCCCTTGGTGATTCCCTTTCCTGACTGCTCCCTGTCCCTGCTGAGCAAGACATTTCCTCCTGAGAAACCTGCACTGCACTCTGGGCAGCAGCAGGAGAGTAAAAGTGGAGACTCCTCACAGAAGGGTTTGGGTTGGAAGGGACCTTAACGATCACAAATTCCTGCCACAAACAAGGGCAGGAACTTCTCTGCCCCAGCTCAGCCCCCATGTAGCAGGGCTCAAAGAGCAGCAGCTGGTTCCTGCTGTGTGCTGAGCTACTTGCCTGAAGAGATGCTGATGGCAAGGGGAGATGAGGCCATGGCCAGCTCGCTGGCCTGTCCTGAAGGCTGCACCTCCTCTGCTCTCCCTCCAGCCAGGCCTGTCCGCCTCCTGAGCTCCTGAAAGAGGACAATTCCTGTCACTGCCTCCAGCAGCTGCAGGGCAGACACAGCTGCCTGCTCTGAGGTAGAGCTGCAGGAAGGCAGCCTTGGCTCTCCAAACTACTCAGCCTCTCAGCCAGCACAGCTCTGTGCCAGCTGCAGGGACAGGAGGGCTCTGCTGGCACCATGACCTGCCCCTTGCTGCTGCTGAAGCAATAGAAGGGAGCAGAGCAAGCTGGAACCAGGCTTGTGCTGAGCACAAGGAAGCTGCTGAGGCAGTCTGGATCAAACACCCTGCAAAGCAATGAGTGCCTCTTGCTGGCCTTAATTTTCCAGCTCTGTTTGAGATGTTAATGGGCATCTCTGTAATTTACAACAAAGGCTAAACTGGCCTGGAGGGTGCTGAGGTGCCCTGCCTGCTCTTCTCTCATTTTCAGTCATTCTTTGGCACCATCCAAAGCAAACTTTTCCTGCTGGGACCATTTGTTTGCTTTTTAAATCAGGATGAAAGTTGACCTGGCAGGCTAGGGAGCTCTTCCCACTCATGAGAACTCCACAGCCAGGAAGTGTCTGGAGGAGGACCATGCCCTGGCAGCCATGCAGCAGAAACCTGCCCTGGCAGCAGTGCTTGTTTTGACAGCAGGATCACTTCAGTGTTACTCAACAGAAGAGGATTTTTTTCTTGCCATGATAGCACAGCTTATGGACTTTGCTGCAAGAGCTCAGCTGTGCTGCACACAAAGAGCTTTATGGTCACCATATGTGCTGTCCTTGTGACCTTGGACAGAACTCTCAGCAGAAGGCACCACAGACACCTCAGCTGCCCAAGGGTAGCTACCAGTCTGCTGGTGGAATGCTCAGCAAACTTCTGAGATCTTCAGGTTAAAGACATTCAAGGAGCAAAATCTTAGTTAGCTTTGTTGCATTTTTTCCATGCCTGGGTGCAATTTATACTCTTTAAGCAGATATTTCTTATCAATTTCTGACTGTTCCAAAGGATTGAGGCAAATCAGGAACTTTTCACCAACACACACAAATCACTCAGGAAGGGTAATGCTGCTCACACCATGGGGCTGTGACTTTCCCAGGTTGCTCACTGACACTCTGCATTGCCCCCACTGCCTGCTGCCCAGGTGTAAATGAACAACTGAGCAGGGTTAGCTCCAGCCAGCCTGGTTAGCTAGGCCACTGAACTGCCCTGGTGTCCAGCTGCTGAGGCGTTGACAGCAGCAGATTTCCTGCCTCCTTAGGTAGTGTGGAGCATGCTGGTGACAGCCAGGTGAGCTCAGGGGCACAGAGAAGACTCTGCAGAATGAAAACCCTGCTGCACAAGGAGGAAGGCTTGTTTTGGATTAAAAAGGAAGATCAGGCTTTCAGAGCAAGTGGTGCTCCCACTGCTTACCAGCAGGAATGGCTCTGCTTTAGCCTCACCTCGCCTTGCCCCGAAGCAAGAAGCTACCTCTCCCTTGCTTATTTCTTCCCTCTAACTGCTGAGTTTCCAGAAGATGGAAAAGACAGGAGGAGCCGAAGTGGCTCTGTCAGGCAATCCAGAGGCACTTCTGTTACCACAGAGACCCACTGACACAGCAGGAAGTTTCCTGTCACACATCCTACAGAAAGCAGGTTCAGCAGTGCCCCAGGGGCCACCCCAGAGGCCAGACACAGCAGCGCCCTCTGATCCGCAGCAGAAGCACTGTGCCAGGCTGCACAGCAGGAAGCACCCAGCAGAAGCTGCCTCCTATGGCTCCATGTAGCTGTGTGGGATCATTTGGATACACACTCCCAAGCTGCTCTTCCCACACAGGCCGAGGCCAAACTCCTTCCCTCCAGGGTGCCAAGTGTTATTAAAGCAGAAATTAAGCAGCATGCCCCATAAAGGTCAGCACAGGCCTTTTCCCAGGGCACGGCTGCCCCTCAGGCTGCTCCAGCTCCCCTTTCACACCAGCCTGCTGTACACTCCCCAGCTCCTCAATAACTGCAACTGTTTCCCAGAGTCTTCTCCAAGTGACTTGCCCAGAGCTGTCCTGAAAGCTGCTGCCAGACAAGCTCTGATACCCCAGAGATGCCCCAGCAATGTCACACAGTTCTACTCTGATCCCCCACCAAAGCCTCAGGGATTCACTGGGACACAGAATTCTATCACTCTGTTTTCTTTAAGGGGGAGAAACGCTGCGGGCAAGGGGAAATGTCGCCAGCACTTAACAAAGTGCAAACAAAGGTATCCACCAATTCCGGCTGGGTGCTACTGCAGCCAAGCAGTCACTGCCTCAACGTTTGTCCTCGCCCTGGGTCGCCCATGGCACGCAGCAGCTCCAACCCATCCCTGCAGCAGCTGCTGGCTCACGTTTGCTCCCTGCGCAGCATTCTGTCTGGCAGGCATCCGCAGCATTTGTGCAAACCTTTGTACAAGGCAGGGGTTCCCCTCCCTCCGCCCGTGTGAGCAGCACGGGGAAGCCAGCGGCGCCTTCGGCTGCGGGGCTGAGCAGCGGGAGCGGACGCGGAGGCTCAGACGCAGCCTTTCAGGAGGAGATAGGTGCAAGGAGCCGTTCCCAGCCCTCTGAAGAGGTGAATCAGATCCGAGGCTAAGCCGGAGCGGCAGGCACAGCAGGCCCCGCCGGTAGGCTCCC
>VWYK01053375.1:68272-102821 GCA_013399775.1 Semnornis frantzii
GCCGCTCCTGGCCGAGGGGCTGGGCCGTGCTGCCCGGGCCGCCCTCGCTGCAGGCTGCCGCTCGTTAGGCCGTGGCCGCAGCGGGAGCGATCTCGTAGAGCCTTGCTACGGCCAAGGTCAGCGCCGCCCTGCTCGGCCCCCGGCCCGGTCCGGAGGTCACTCTCGGTTCTCGGTGGGACCATGGGCCCGTTCGCCCGTGGGGCTGCCCTAGCGCTCAGTGCTGTGCGGGGCCACCAGGAGCACCCGAGGGCAGCGTGCTGGGCCGGGCCGGTGCCCGCCGGGGAGCGGAACGACTTGCAGCCCCGTACGGCCCCGGTGTCAGCAGGGCCGGGGGAGAAAAGGCTGTGGGCTGGTGGCGGGGTGAGCAGGTTCCGTCCACGCAGTGAGCGGCCGTTCCCGGTTTTCTGTGTGTTTTCTTGCTCGTTTCACGTAGTCAGTTGGTGAGAAAGCCACTCGGAGGGCGCCAGCCGGGCTGGCCCTGCGAGCTGCCCCGAGCTGCTGCCGCCCGCGCTGGGGCTGCTCGGAGCGCAGGGCCGGCAGGAGAGCTGCTGCCCTGCAGGAAAGCTGGAGGTGCCTTGTGCTGGCTGCTGAGGCAAAGTCTGCTTGTGCTGAGGTAACAGCCGAAAACCTGCTCTTGGCAGATTCTTCACATGTTCCAGTGGCTTCTGTTTGTCAGCCAGCACAGAACACAGCCAGGACCAAAAGAATTAAATTCTGTTGCTCCTGGGGAGTTAGTGTTTCATAGCCTTGGTTTTCCTGGAAGAGGCCTTCTCTTTCACCTTTTTTTTTTTTTTTTCTGTTCTTTTTTTCTTCCACCTTCCAGCAGTTAAGATCCAAGTTGCTCATGTTCCAGAGTTGGGCAACTTGATGTAGGTATGGCCAAGTTCTTTATTGCAGTCTAGTAAGTTACACCATGGAGCAGGGAACACAGAATGAGGTGAGGGCATCCTTCTGGGGAGAGTTACCTGTAACAGCAGGAGACAGCAACAAAAGCTGCATTGGACCACAGAAACAGCAGCAAAAGCTGCATTTGACCACACTCTACACCAGTCGTGGAGAAGTGAGGAGCTGCAAATGGAAGTAGCTGTGATTTTCCGTGTTCCCAGGGCCATGCGCTGCTGCGGTCAGGTCGGGGCTGGTTCTAGCACCTGCCGAGTGTTATCGGAGCCTTTGTGGACTTTGTCTCGGAGGGGAGGAAATGGCTCGTTGCTGGGGAAAGTAGTAGCAGGGGATGGTAACTTTACTTTTCTCCTGTTTGCTGTGTGCCTGTGAATGATCTACTGCGGCCGAGCGGAGCGCAGCGCAGCCAGGGAGGGCAAGTGGGGAGCTGCGGCGCCTCAGCCGCGGTGGCCTCTGCCTAGCGCAGGCACCGGAGCTGTCAGAGCCAGCGAGCTCGGCTTGCCCCTCTGCCAGAGGGTCACTCTGTGACCCACTTTGAGTCACTGAGCCTCTTCATTCTTTAGTGAGCTTCCTGTGCGGAGGGTGAAATATGGTGCAGGCATCCAGCGATGTACCTGTCATCTAGTAATCCCCCAGCACCCGTGGTGCACAGCCTGACTGCTGCGTCCTGGTGGCACAGTTCAGTTCTGGACGAACTGGTTTGCCTGAGTGCCGCCTGGTGCACTGAGGGAAATGACAACTTCTCAGTAAGTTCAAAGGAGCAAAAAGTCTGTAGAACTTGAGCTGTGCATGAGGTTTGGTGCAATCCACCTTCTCGGTGCATTGCTTGCTGTCCTGGGCAGCACCCATCTTCTCAGCTCCACTTTCACCATTTCATTGAGCTCTTCATGTTGAAAAGCTGCCGTGGCAGAGCTGGGGGATTTAGGCAGGTGAGTCTCACTGTGGCTGCAGCAGTGTCTTATCCACAGGGGCTACAGGCTGGCTGCTCTCAGGATTAAATGGTTAGATTTGGAGGGTCTGCAGGAACCCAGTTTTGGGCTGTGGTAGCTGCTTCTTGGTGAGATGTGCTCTCCTTAGCCATTCTGAGCTTGGATACCTGTGGTAGGAACCAGATTCCTTCTTAAAGATGCTAATGCTGAAAAGCATCAGTTGCCTGGAAAGGCTCTGGTTGAACCTAGACATTCCACAATGCTTGAAATTAGACTTCTCCTCCCCACTCAGGTGTGAGATGAAGGTACCTGCAGCTCAAATCCACCACAGGGGATCTCTTCCACTTCCTGAAGATTCTCTTGGGAGTTAACTGTGACAGGAGTTTGCCTGAGGATTGCAGCCAGAGCTGTTGAGAGGTAGCAGCAGATTTGCTGCGCTGAGTCTTGTGTTCATTTTGAAAACATTGCAGGCTGACTTCAGGGCAATTTGAGAGCAAGGACACTTGTGCAGCAGTGGAGTTATCTGAAGAGCATAATGCCTTCAGTGCAGCATGCCCCTCTTATCACTGGCTCTCATCTTTCCTGTGCACTTAGCTGATGTGAAAAAAAATCATTTGAGGTACTTCTAGTGTCTGGGGAGACCGGAATAGAGATCAGGGCCTTTGGCAACATCTGGAAGTGATAAAAAACATTAATGAAGATATTAATTGCTTTTAATTGTTTAAGGTTTCAGATCTAGTGACTAGCCTTTTAAAATTCTGATTTTTTTAACTGCAGTGCTTCTGTGGAACTCTTAATGCAAATGTCTGGTTAAACTGCGTGAAGTGATGATTAACTTTGGGCAGCCACTTGCAGCTACTTGGAAGAAGCAGGTGCTTGATATCTCCTGGAATCAAGGCTGTTGAGTTTGCTGCTCATGGGGATCGAAGGTGGTATGTCTGCATGCCACTCACTGCTGCTGCAAGTGATCTGCCTTCAGCTGCTTCACTGTGGGGTTTTTTATTGCCCACAACACAGATTCCATTTAACATTGCTGCTTCTGCATTTGCACCCTGGCTGGAAGCTGTCTCTGAATTTATGGACTCTGTACATGGCTATTAGCAGTGATGTTTAATAAAAAAATCACTCATTCTTCGGCAGTCAAATCACTGCTGCAGACCTGCAGAGGTCCTGATTGCTGTTGACCTCGGCTGCCACCTGGCAATGAGGATAAGGAGGAACTTGCCATGTGCTGTGGCTGGGTTTGACTCCTTGTGTATAAATAGCAGTAGTGCCTGGCAGAGGCTCATGACCTGCATGTGCTGCTTGCACTGAGGGCTTTGTTTGGGGATGAGGCTGAAGTCTCTGGAACAAGGATTGGAGTGTGAATTCCCTTAGGACTGACCCCTCAGGTTCCTTTTCCTTAAAGAGGAACCACCTCTGTTATGAGCTTGGATATGTGTTCTGTTCCTCGTTGAAACGCAGGGGTAGGAAGATCTGTGTGTGTTCAGGGGTGCAAGATAGAAATTTGCCCATCAACTGCCCTTGGTATTCCAAGTGGAATGGAGAATGTGGAGTTCTGCTCGCCTGCTGCAGAGGAGGCTCCCATCTCTGGAGCACCTGTTCCTTGCCTTTCCTCCAGCTCTGTAGGAAGGGTCGCTTCATCTGTGTCTTGACTTTGCCTTTTAAAATCAGGGCTGCCAAAGCCGAGGAGAGGAGGGAGGCTGCAGTCTTTGGAGAAAGCTGTTCTGTGGATAACAGCCCCCAACATAATTTGGGTGAGGGCTTGTAGATGCTACTGTAACAGGGATCAAAGTGAAGCATGTCTCGGTCTGATTAGGTCTCAAGTATGTTGTGTAACTTCTTGGAGCAAGCTTGTTAATGCCTACAAGTTACCTTCCTGCTTGTTCAGTCTGAATGACTCTTGGTGAGGCCTCTGCTGGTGCTGCCTAGCACAGATGAATACAGAGTGCTTGCATTCACAAGTGTTTGATGTGCTGCTCTGGCTTCCTCTCAGCCAGCCGAGCCCTGGGAGTGAGGCTTCCAGCTGAACAACCCTGCCGTTTGCTGTTGTTTGTCTAGTCCAGTTTTGTTTTGAGAAGCTCTTTATCAAGGTCTCAGAGCTGTGTGGTACACTCCTGGTGAGCAGGTCTCACTGCTCTGCTCCAGATACCTGTTTGGTCCCAGCTCTGTCTCTCTGCTATCTCTTGCAGCGCTATCAGTGTCTTGTGATGTAAACCTCAGCTGCTTGTCTCCTTGAAAAGGCAGAGTCTGCTTTCTGTCTTGTATGCAGAGGATGTTGGAAGCCTGTGGTTAGTTTAGTCTCTGTTTCCAAGTGTTGTTCCTGCCTGGCCTTTGGAAGCTGATAGGTGCCAGGCATCTGACTTAGCTGGTTGCTTTTCAGTTTGGATTTGGAAGCTGCTCCTCTGCTGGACACTGTCTCCCAGAGGATTTGCTTTGCTGGTGTAGAAGCAACCATAAAATACTAAGTGGTGAATGAATTTTTTGCTGAAATGGTAGAAGATAATGTATTCTCTTCCCCATTCTGGGTGAAAATGCAGAAAGTGAGAGGTAAAATCTGGGTTTGGGGAAACATTTTGTAATGTGTTGGTGGATTAGGGAGGTGATAAAGGAGGGACTGATTCTCTTCATTGTTCGGTGAAAATGTTTTTAAAAGCACTGGCAGGTGCCAAGGAAGCTGCTCAGAGAGTCCCAACTGATGTCTTAGCCTCTTGGCTGTGGAAGTGGTGCTCATTCCCTGGTCAGGCATACCTGTGCATGGAGTTAGTCTGAATCAGAGAGCTGCCTCTGCAGCTTAAAGCCAGGTGATGGCAGAAAGGTGATGTGGCCTCTACTCCGTGTGCTGGACTCTTTTTGGCTAGCTTGAAGCAG
Organism: Semnornis frantzii; assembly: GCA_013399775.1. Lineage (NCBI taxonomy): Eukaryota > Metazoa > Chordata > Aves > Piciformes > Ramphastidae > Semnornis > Semnornis frantzii. The sequence continues at coordinate 72,973 of VWYK01053375.1, forward strand.
CAGAACATTTGGTCTGGCTCCATTTGTGAAGCAGACTCCAGAACCAGCAGAAAAAGCCCCAAACCCAATTCTTCTGAATTCTGAGGAATAGCTAAGAAAGATAAAGGTGGTATCAGTACAGCTTCTGATGAAGTTTAGTAGAAGTTTGCTTTTCTATCTAAGACACCTTTCTGGCAAAGAGGTGAAAAACTGCTGTGGCCTGCCCGTGTGAGAGGACTCGCAGGGAGGCACTGACTTGGTGGAGGAAATGATCAACAGTGGTTGGAGCAGGAGGGTAATAAGACAGAGAATGCAGTAAGGGGCTTGATACCTGCTAGGGTTAATGTTACCTACAGAGAGTAACCTGTGACATTGCCTGGCAGGAGCTATCAGCTCAGGGCTCTGCCTTGCTCCATCAGGCAGTGCAGGTGCTGAGGTTGCTGCTGGCTGCATGTGGATGAGCTTCCTGATGATTCCCAAACCCCTGCAGCTTAGCTGGGCTGCTGCTTCCATGGGCCAGCTTTTGGGTGTGTGAATGCAAACTGCTCCAGGTCCTGCGTTGGCCTTGAGGTGAGCTGCTGGAGCTGTGCTGGGCCACTCTGGCTCCTGAGAGGGAGAAAAGACAAATGAAGGCTGGGCCAGCTTTGGCCTCAGAGGAGGGGAGTGAGCTGTTGTAGGAACATCACTGAGGCTGGTTACACTGCAAGCAGGATTTGTAATCTTGGAGATAAAGGCCAGCCTGGTGTTGGTGTTTCTTGTCCCAGAGCTCTGGTTTAACTCTCCAAACACCAGCTTGTTCAGCACTCCTGTCATAGTTTGCCCCCCTGCAGAAGGCACTGGTGGGCCTTGAACATCTTAAGGCTGTGGAGTGGCTTTGTTAGCTTTCATCCACACAAGAGCCCTCCTGAGCTCTGGAGCCCACAGTAACTGAGCTGTGAGAAGGTGCTGCTGCTGCAGGGGTGCCTCTGGCTGTTCTTGTCTTGGTGCTGGTGCTTGAAGCAGAAGTTGCTGCAGAGCACTTCTCTTTATACTTAAATAATTAAAGGTGCTTACCTGTTTGCTTCTTGCAGTAAGTGCTGCGCAATTGGAGATGTGCTTGCCTGGCTCCTACCTGTCTTCGGATGTCTGTAGCTACTCTGTTGTGTTTTTTGAGCTCTCACCTCTGGGTGATGTTGTTTTAGATAGTGATACACCTGGCAGAAGAGCGTGGGCAAGGCTGCAGGGTCTTGGGGTGGTGAGGAATGTGATGCAAGGGCTTGCAGCCTGCTATGACCTCACAGATGCTAACCTGTGTGGGTAGGAAATCTCTTTGCCTTCCAGTGAGAGCTGGAAGAAGCAGGTGGTCCCTTTGTCTCCTTTCTCTCTGCATGAAAACCAAAGATGATACAGTTTGGATATTGTGTTGTGAGGTGCCAGCCCAGCTGCTCCTCCAAGCATGCCACAGGCAGCAGGTCAAGGGAAGTCTCTCTGTGTCTGGTTCTCTGCAGTCACCTCTCCTGTTTTAACCCTCAGTGCAGCACCTCCACTCCTGCAGGTTGTACTCCTGGCCGTGTGCTGTTGGTTATTTTTAGCTTGGAAATTTTGGAGAGCCCACGTGGTCCCCATCAGTGTGAGCTGTGCCAGCCTGGTCCCTTTCACCCAGATAGGATTCATTTCCTCAGTGCTCCTTTGCTGACTGTGGGGTTTGTAGGTAGCCATCCTGGCCCTGCCATTGAAGCTGCATTTCCTACTTTGCTGCCTGCTCATCAGCTCTGGGACCCTTCAGGATGACAAACTTTTAATTCCAGCCTTGACCTCCTCTGCCTTTTGGATTTGGAAGAGTAAGCTCTCAAGTGCTGAGGCAAAAGGGAGGCAGCAGAGACAGGGACTAGCAGCACTGAGCATGGGGGCTCAGGCACTTGGCAGTCCCTCTTGCAGAGCCTCGAAGCAGCTCATCTGCAGAGCAGACCTTGTGTGTGGGAAGCCCTGAAGCCGTGCAGTGAGTGCTGGCTGAAGGCTCCTCAAAGACTGAGAATGAATGATCTGAGTGCTCTGGGAACCTCCTGCTGCAGACATTTCTAACCTTATAAGGATGTGTGTCCTGAAGGCTTTTTTGTCCTGGCTCGAGAAACAAGATGGCTTAAAACTGCTTTGGGGCCCTCACATGAATAAGTAGAATAAACTGAGTGCCCTTGGCTGGTGCTGTAAGGTAGATGAGTGTCTGTGTGAGTGCATTTTTGTCCTCATCTCCTTGATCTGTACCAGGAGCTTTCTGTAAACCAGGGTGCAGGAGCTGACTGACCCCTACTCTTCCCTCGGTGTCTTAGTCCCCTCTTCACCCCCCGTGGGAGTCGTTCAGCAAGCTGGGAGAGCCTGGTGCCCTTGCTGCAGCCCTCTGGCCGTGCCCTACTCTAGGTGTGACATTTGGGGTGGGTTCCTGGCGCTGCTGGAGCCAGGGGGTGACTGCATACAGTGTCTGAGCTCTGTGCTATTTTTGGTGCAGGCTCACATGGGGCCCTGTGTGCTGGGCAGCAGCTGGGGCACCCAGCACCTCACGCTGGCTTTGGCTCAGGCAGTTGCTGGTCTGCAGTCCAGAGCCTGTGGAGCAGTGGTGCTTCCCCAGCTGGCTGCTCCTGCCTGCGGCCGCAGGGCTCCCCCCAGCTTTGGCAGCACTCAGAGCCGTGCGATTTGACACGCTACCATCTTCTGCTCGGCTGCTGGCAGGAGAACCCCAGCCTTCCTCCCCTCCATGTGTCTGCCTTCCCTCCGTGTGCCTAAACGGATCCCACTGCCCCTGCAGTCCTGAGCTGGCTGTCAAACTGGCACCGGGGAGAGGGTTTTGTCGCTCCTAAACATGTTGGAAGATGGATGTGAGCTGTAGGAGCTCTCCCGTGGAGGAAACAAAGGAGGTGTCCTGCATCTTGCAGCTGTTCACGTTGAGCAGGTTGAGGATCAGGCATGAAGTGCAATGCTGTGAGCAGCACATCAAAATCAGGCCACCAGAGTCTTCCTGTGGTGTTTATGCATGGAGATGTTTGTCGGTGATGTGTAGTTGTCCCCTGTCCAGCCCAGGGCTTTAGGATGTCTGTTGGCATCCTGGCAGAGCCTTTTATCCCTTTCCAGTTGGTGGGGGGTTGTGGAATTCCCATTTGACAGGCTCACTGATGTTATAGTGCAGCTCTGGCTGAAGCTATTCAAGTCAAACCCAGGACATTAAGTGAGCTTCCCGAGGAGCTGTCAGACACCAGGCCCCACCGGCCTCAGCATCACAGGAGAGTGAGGATCTTTATCTTCGACGATAGGAAGGTTTGGAATGGCTTAGAGCTGTCTGCCAGGCTTTGGGCCAGGGCTGTCCCTCCACAGGGCATTCCTGTGCTGCAGGACTGTGTGGGGCTGCAGTTGGTGCAGCTTCCCGAGGATGGGATAATAACAGGACTGTGTTTAATCAGGAAAGCTTGCTGGGAATGGGCTGGTGTGAGCTGCTGTAATTTGGGTTTGTGGGACAGCTTGCAGGGTGGTTCTGCATTCATTACAACTTCAGTGGGCAGCAGATGAGCACTTGCAGTGGCTCACAATGTGCCACTGTGCCAGAGCATCAACCTGAGTCTGTTGTCCCAGGAACATCCAGGACTTAAAATTCCAAAACCCAGACATCCAAATTGTTGCACAGGTTGTTACTTTATTCATTCCAGGTCTCAGTCGTTGCTGTTAGCTGGAAGTTCATCCTCAGTGAACCCTGCTTCTGATTGCATAAATCTGCTAACCTGGGTTGAGAGGATGTAAGATTTGGATGCCTCATGGACACAGACTCAAGTTTCCCATGTGAAACAACACAAGTGCCTCATCTGAGAGGTGCTGGAAAGCTACTGCATGTCTTAAACCATGCCTGCAGCTCACTTTTCATTTAGGATGCAGGAAAACAATTTCTGCTCCCTGTTCTTTGCCTCAGTGGTCAGGACTCTGGGGTAAACAGCACAGAGCAAGGCTTTGGTAAAGCTGCTGTGGGGTGGGAGTGTGGTGCTGGGGGAGGTGAGAAGTCCAGAGGGAATGTTAAAATATCTGAGGCTTGGATGCTTGGTGTGAGCTTGAGGGAGGCATGTTTTTGTCCCTGGGTTAGACTGTAATCAGCTTCACGTGGAAGTGAGGGCCCCGAGGAGAGCTGTGTTTGGAGCCCTGCTCCGGATGCCGGCTGCGATAGCCAAGAGTTTGTGTGGCCCAGGCAGACTAAGCAGAGCTGGCAGCCTGGCTGCTGTCCTCTGCTCCTCACCAACACCTAGATAATGCTCTTCCCACTGGGTGCTTTCCATTGCTGGGACCTGGCTATCTCCTGAAAACAACCTTTGTTTGTGTTGCCTGTTGGCCAGAGCCTTGAGCAGGTTTGGAGAGGGGTCTGTGGAGCCTGAGCACTGCCAGGCACAGGCCGCTTGGCTTTAATTCCTGCTCGGGCAGAAGAGAAGCTGAGTGCTCTGCAGCAAGGCCGTTCTGGGGCTGTGGGCAGCTGTGGAGCTTTTGTTCCAGCCAAGGAAAGGCAGACACAGCAGCCCTGCCTCACCTGGCCCAGGTGAGGGCTGTGGATGGAGGAGCATGACCGAGGACAGGGCATCCCCAGCAGGGCAAGGCACTGGCATTCCACGGTGAGACAGCTCACAGCCCTGGGAGGAGTGCCAGCTCTTGAGGTGCCACACGTGGGTGTAAAACAAACTTTATAGCTGAGTTCTTAAGCAGTAGTGTCTCAAGCAGGCTGCTTTAACTAGACCAATACCACTGTTACAAGGGCATTGTGGCATGGTACCCCTCTTCACTCCTGAGAGGGGCTTCTGGTGCTCAGGAGGGATTTGCTGCCTTAGGCTGCACCTGCTCCTTGTTTAGGGATTTCTGCTCTGTGCATGCAGAAGCCAGTGGGGCAGCTGCTAAGGAGGAGTGCTGCTCCTTAGCTCCTACTTAATAGCAGCCTTCTGTCATGTGCCTGCACTCCAGCCCCCTGCAGTGCTTTGGGTGAGGGCATTTGCAAAGCACTTCACCTTCCCCCAGCTGTTGTGTTTTAGAGAAGTGTGTTGTCAGCTGTGGAACTGTCAGGAATGTGATGCTGCCAGTCTGCCCTGGAGCTAAGCAGTCCTGCTTTGCAGGTGGGGTTGGACTTGCCAGGGGTTGGAAGGGGCCTCCAGAGGTGGTTCTGTGATTCTGTGGCTGTGTTGTGAACCCAGCCTGATGCTCGAGACCCTTGCAGCTGAATGCTGTCCTTGTGTGCTGAGGTAAGGCAGGAGAAAGAAGGTGAAAGTGTTTAAGTGTCAAGGTGAGATAAGGTGAAATTGATGAGCATCACAGTGAGAAGTGTCCTGACTTCCCTGCTCTTGCGAGGATCTTGCAGCAGAACTGTGCATGTAAGAAGTGGGGACAGGCCTGCTCATGCTGCCAGGACTGTCTCAAGGCATTTATAGGGCTCTAGCCTTCCTGTCACCTTCCCTGTGACTATTTTAACAGACTCCTGTTTCTCCTTCTAGATAGTTGCTGAGGCTCTCTAAAATGGCTTTGCGCTTCTGCAGTGCCATCCCCTATACCATTCCCGGAGTGCTGGCACTTCTCGGCTGCTGGTGGATGTATTCCCACAGGAAAAAGCATGCAAGCTTCCATGACAAACCAGCCATGGCCATGGAAGAAGAGAAGCAAGAAGTGCAGGAGAGTGATTTGCCAGCCAGCACAGCAGCCTGCGTTCTGCCAAGGCTGCCTCTCTCCTCCGAAGAGGAGTGCCCAGAGAGCGAAGGCTCCACCTTCCTGCTGTCAGCATGGTCCACGACGCCCTCTCTTCTGTGCCACACTCAGGAGAGGCTAGAGCTCTCACAGGACCTTCAGGACCTGTCAGTCACTACAGGTCAGCCCAGCACCCTTGAGGACGACAGTGAAAAACTGGAAAGGATAGGGTCCCAGGATGGAAGCAGTTTCCCTGCTTGCGTTCCTCTGCCGGCAGAGGGTCCCAGCAGTGCTGCAGGGAGCCTGGGGCAGCACTCAGGCTCTGCTGCACACCAGGGTCAGTGGCCAGCAGCATCAATGCCACTGACACAAGAGCCTCTGGGAGTCTCGGGGGAGATCAGCAATGCAGAGCACTCAGAGGATTCCTCGTTTAAACCCCCTAAGGAAGTCCAGATGCCAGGAATGATGCTGTCAAATCCTGGCTCCATGCCAGCCCTTTGCTTGGGACTGCAGAAGGAAGCCAATGCCCCACAGGCCTTTCTCAGTAACAAAACTGAGGTTGTATCCAGCTACGAGGATTCTGCAGTGAGCCTGTTACCAAAGAGCTTGGAGTCTGCCTCTTCAGAGCAATCCAGGGAAGAAAAGATGTCTGAGTCAGTGGCTGGTACTGTACCTGTGGGTCTAGAGGACACACAACTGAAAGATGAATTGCAAAGAGAGGGGACTGGAGGAGTGAGTTTGGATGAGGAAGAAGTTGAGAAGATTGAGCAGGTGGCAATACAAATAATTTCCAAGGTTATTTTGGCAGCCACTGAGGAAGTGCTGTCTGGTGCTGCAGGTGATGTGCCCACACAGATCCACCAGGCCACTGCCAGCCATGCTGAGAGGCCTCTGGAGACGACCAACCTTGTTTGTTCTGGTCAGGTGCTGGCAGAGGAAGCTGCAGCAGCTGGTGAGAGCACTGCTGTGAAGGGGAATGCTGCAGCACTGCCACCCCTGCAGCCAGAGGAGCAGGAGCAGTGTGCCACAGGCTCCGGCTGCTCACCCAACCCTGCTCAGGAAGGCACTGGGGGCTGTGTGGTGGAGAGCTGCCTGTGCAGGAAGGCCCATGCAGCTGCCCAGGCTCCTGTGGAAAACCATGGAGGGGCACTGGGAAAGTCACCTTTGGTCATGGAGGACTCTGGGTACAGCACCTGTGTGTGTGAAGGGGGCACCAGTGCGGAGGAGCCACTGCAGAACCCAGTGCTGGCCCTTGCAGCAGCCCAGCAGATGAACTCACTGAGCAGAGCTGCAGCCCCGGGCACATCTGCCGAGCAGAGCTCAGCACCAAGTGAGAAACCTGCTCCTCTGAAGCCACCTGAAGGCAGCAACGTGTCCTACAGTAATGGGATACTGAAAGAGGATGGTCCAGACTTGCAGCATGAGTGTAGCAGGGCAGCAGGGATGGGTGGAGAGCACTCAGGAGGTAAGGGATTGGAAAACCCTCCCACAAAAAGTGGGGAACAAGCATTTTGTGTGCTTCAGAACCTGTTCAGATAAATCCTCTTCACGTTTAACCTCCCCAGCAGATGAACATTTCACCCTCACCTGCAGGTAGGTACACATTTGCTCTCTGGATTCCCATCTCTGCAGGGTGCAGTGTTAGCTGGGTGACCTTCAGGCTGCTCTGCAGAGGGGTGACCAGGCTGGGCCTGCTTCAGCACAAAGCTGTGTTTGATGGCTCAGCAGTGAGGGGCACACATCTGGATGTAGGGCAGGCTGTTGGGCAGTATCCTGCTTTGAGACCTGTGTTGTTAGCTGTGGCTGGAAGGAGGCTGTAGGGCAGGTTTGAGGTGCTGTTGGATGAACCAGGGAAGTGCTCTGATAATCTGATCAAAGCAGCTGGTTGCAGACCAACTGAAGCCCTTTTGCTTGGAAGGGCAGGTGCCTGCCAAGGCATCCCAACAGGGAGCAGTGTTCATGGAGTTCCCCATCTGTCTCTGCCTTCTAGGTGCCAGATGTGTGTCTGACAGCACCAAAGCTGTTGGAGCAAATGTTAACCTGTGTGACCTTGGGGATGAATGCTGAAATCCTTCCTAGGACCCCCTGGTGCCACCAGCCCTTAGTGCCAGAATGCCCTTTGTGATTGCTCTAATGTAGTTGGGAGGTTGTTTGTCGCCAGTGGTTAGGGATGGGACCCACAAACCATTTCCACCAGTGACAGAAACCACAGGAAGGGAACAGCTTTGCCTTGGGAGTGTTGGTGTGGCAAGAAGGTAGAGGAGTGGTGTGGAGTCCGAGACAGCTGAAGGGTAGGGAGAAAGATGCAGCAGTGAGGCTGCTGGTGTGTGGCTGTGGGGTAAGAGGTCCTCACCTGGCTGCCAGGGGCTGACTCCAGTCCCCAGTCTTGTCTGGGAAGTCTGACAAACAGCTGCACTGTTTGCCTCTGCTGTGTTACCAGTTCAAGTGTGGCGAGTGAGCAGCTGCTGGGTTTGGTTTTCCCTTTGGTCTCACACTGGATGGGCTGAAAGCTTGCAAGTGAGGACCTTCATGCTTCTGCTTGTTAGTCTGGGGGAAGGATCAGGGTTTGTGTTACACTGACTCTACCTGCATTCTGACCAGAGGGAATCTCTTCTGGGCAGAAATGTTCTGGTGTCAGCTAGGAAGAAAAAGCAGCTCAGCCCTGGCACTTGGTTCCTTCAAGCATCAGACAAATTTGGGCAAGAAGCAGTCCCCTACCCCAGCTGGCAGTGGGCTTGCCTGGCACTGGGGTCCCTGTGTAAGCCCTGTGGGCAGGAGCAGCAGGTCGGTGTGAAGAGCAGAGAGACAGGTTGCATGTCCCTCCCTGCCTGTTGGACTCCTGTGAGGAGCCCTGGTTAAAGCAGGGGGAAATGCCAACTGCAGCAGCAGCTCAGGGCCGAGGTCAGCACAGCTCTAGTTCAGCTAGGAGCTTTGTAGAGCCTTGTCCCTGCTGCTGTGGGAGGTGCCACCATGTTTCATGGCATCCTAGAGTGGGTTGGATTGGAAGGGGCCTTAAAGGTGATCCAGTTCTGGCACCTTGCCTTGGGCAGGGACACCTCCACTAGCCCAGGTTGCTCAGGACCTTGTCCAGCCTGGCCTCAAACACCTCCAGGGAGGTTGTAGATCAGTGTCTCCCCACCCGTGCCCTAAGGAATTTCTGCCTAATCTCCAGTCTGAATCTCCCCTCAAGCTTAAATCTGTTCCCTCCTATCCTGTTTGAGATGTTTGAAGGACTCCTGCTGAGCTCAGGCCTCCTGCTGCATCCCCAGCAGCATGCAGGTTCTCCTCCAGCAACAAAGGACACTTGGAGCAGTGCTCCTCGAGTGCTGGAGAGCCTGGTGCAGGGACAGGGCTGCTGCATGTGCAGGAGCAGCTCGGTGGCACCCCTCAGGTGTGCTGGCAGCTGTGCCATGGTGCCCTGGGCGCTGAGCCTTGTGCCTGTCCCGCAGGTGCGGACGTGGATGGTGTGGGCTTTGTGGACAGTGGCTGTGCCATGAGGAAGACTGTGACCTGCCAGAAGCTGGGAGCAGACTCCAGCAAGCCTGACTTTGTCATCTGGGAAATCGAGGTCCCAAAGGTAACCAGCTGCTGGCCTGCTGCTGCCTCCTGCCCCATGCAGCCACCCTCCCTGTTCCTGCCAGCCTGCTCCTGGCTTGGTGCCACCCTGGCGAGAGAACCACAAACCAGCACTAGGACTGCAGTGGGGAGCCAGTGCAGAGCTGTAGACAAAAGGCCTGCCAGGGCTACACCCAGGCTCAAGGTGGTGCTTGGACTCATTTTCCTCCGTTATCTTCCACTCCAGTCTGCTCCTCTGATGCTTTAGAGCACTCAGAAGGCTGTGAGGGTGCACAGGCAAGGGCAGGGAACAATTTTCTCTTTCTTTCTGCCATGCAGGAGGGTCATGCTTCAACTGCCTGTCCAAACCCCCTTCCTCACAACCTGAGTCCTCATCTGAGCTGTTCTGTGGAGCTGCTGTATCTAATTAGCTGGTCAAAAATTACTACAGCTCAGTATTTCCTATTTGACTGGAAAATACCTGTAGCATGCTTTAAGGAAAAGAAGTGGTGGGAGGCTGGGAGAGGGAGAGGACTTGACTTGGCTGTAGGAAGACATTCACCTTTACCAGGCCTGGCTCTGTCCCATCATGTCTGTGTGTCATTCTGCAAGACAGGGTGATGATGACTCTATCCAAATGAGCTGTGTTTAGTGGTCTCTGTCCACTTTGACTTAACACAGCCCACCAGAGCTCTGGTCCATATCTTGATCCCACCTGGCTCTGAACTGCAGGCACTGGGGCTGAGGTGGGCCCCACAGAGCAGTGCTGTTGGATCTGCCTTTCTCTTCCTGACTGTTGCTTTCTTGTCCCTTCCATCAAGGAATTAGTTGGTCGCTTGATTGGCAAGCAGGGGAGGTTTATGAGCTTCCTGAGGCAAGCATCTGGTGCCAAAATCTATGTCTCAACACTACCTTATCTTCATGACTCCCAAGTCTGTCACATCGAAGGTGAGTGGAATGTCTCTTGATTCATGCTCTGATCTGTGCCTCCAGGGCCCTAATTAGATGGGCAAGGAGTTGAAACAGATGCAGTGGCCTTGCGAGTCCAATGCTGCACAGAACTTCCCTGCTCTGTGCTGCTGCAGCAGAGCTTTGCTGCAGGTCCCCTGTGCAGGTGAGCCCTGAGGTCTAGAGGTGAGGTGCACCTCAGTGTCTGTGGCTGCTGTAGTTGAACCAACACCTGCAGGATCACCTCAGGCTTGCAGGAGGAGCTGTGGGATGTGTATCAGCAGATGTGTTGATGGTGAGGGATGTTTGACAACTTGTGGCTGCAAAATACCTGCCAGTGGCCTGGCTTCATACTGGAGGCTACAGCTGCTGAAGTTGGGGCCTAGCAGTCTGAGCTGCTGCCATGGGGCTCGTGCCAGGCTGCCTGGCCAGAGCTGCTGCCATGGGGCTCGTGCCAGGCTGCCTGGCCAAGCAGTGTAACTGAAGCTGTTGATGTAGTGTGGAAGGCTTCTGGTCACTCTACATGGTGGAGGTTGGGGTGTCCTCAGCATGTCTGTGCTACAGACTCTGTGGGATTTGTGTCTTCCAGGCTCCACGCAGCAAGTAGAAAAAGTGCTGAACCTGATTGGCAAGAAGTTCAAAGAGCTGTGTCTGGCCAACATCTATGATCTACCTCCGCCGACGCCGATGACTCTTCATTCCCTCCTTATGACTGCCTGGGTGAGTCCCACTGTGTCCCTGGGCAGCCTGCTCCAGACCTTCAAAACCACTATGGCTGCTCTGTGCTGATGAGTTTTTAGTGCCCAAGGTCTGACTGCCTTTAGAGCAGCAGCAGTGTCTGGCCTCCTGCTCCTGATGCAGAGCAGCCTTTGGCAGCAGAACACCACAGTGCCAGGGCTCTGCCGCCCATGGCTGTCGGCGTCAGGAGCTGCTGCTGGAAGGTAAAGTTGCTGTGAGTGAAGCTTGTGCTGCAGTGAGCACTGATGAGAACTTCTTCCCTCCTCCCTGTGGCAGCTGTTCCTCCCAGATGGGGTCACAGTAGAGGTGGTGGTGTCCAACCAGGTGGATGCAGGCCACATGTTCCTGCAGCAGCACACACACCCTACCTTCCACGTCCTGCGGAGCCTCGACCAGCAGATGTGTGCTTGCTATTCTCAACCTGAAATCCCAACCCTGCCAACCCCAGTCGAAGGCAAGTCACTTGGCTGCTCACAGCTTGGTCACTGGAGCAGCTTCTAGGGTTGTGTGAGAGCCTGGTGTCCCTGAGGTAGGCCTGGGGAGATTCCCAGTGGATGGCTCCACGACAGCTCATTTGTCAGTCCGTCTTTTAAGCCGCTGCCAGAGTACAGATGCTGCTCTACTCTTCCTTACCCTGCTCATCCCTGAAGCACCTCCCCAGCCACTTAGCTGCACATTCAGGAGGAGGCCAGATCCATCTCAGGTGTATTTTGGTGACAGAGTGGGGAGCTGCTCCCGCATCTGCTTGGTGTCACTGCCTGTCCATGGTGCAAAGGGGAGGATGCATCACATGGAAAGAGACATTAGTGTTTGCTTTCCTTTTTGGAGGCAGAGCTCACTGCCAATGGCCAGAAGCTGGCAGGGAGATGGATACCTGGGTGGGACAGCATGGCAGGAGCAGAGTAAAGCTCACCTCTCCTGTGCTCCAGCTGCAGGTCTGGCTGGTGGGGGTGTGGGTGGTGTTGGAAGGAGATGGAAGCAGCACAGAAAGTACCTGCAGCACTTCGGTGCCTGGCACTGAGCCTTTCTTCTCTGAACTGTTCTGGTTTGCAGTTGGCATTATCTGTGCAGCTCCAGGCCTGGATGGGGCATGGCTACGTGCTCAAGTTATTAGCTACTTCAAAGAGACCAATGAAGTGGAGCTCAGATATGTGGACTATGGAGGATATGACAGAGTGAAGGTCGACACACTCAGACAGATCAGGTCTCTAGCTCCTCTTCCACGGCCTGAGGCCATATCTGGCTTGGATTTCCGTCAGAGGCATCCCTGTTGAGTTGCTGATGTGCTTTTCCACAGCTGAGGTGGGAAATGGGAGGAAGGTTTGCCTCAGCAGCTGGTGTGGGCTCCTGGGAGCACAGCAGGCTCTTGCCAGGCCTTTTTGAAGGGGAGAAGAGAGGAAATTGCTACTTCTCCCACCTCAGTGTAGAAGCTGGGCAGAAGGATGCCTTCAGGAGGCCCAAAAATGTAGTTAATTGTTGGGCTAGGAACAAGATGCAGCTTCTGTGCTCCAGCTGCACTGGCTGGGGAAGCTGTGTTGGATGAGGGTTTTTTTACACAAGCCCATTAAATACTTGATTGTGCCCAGGGGAGGGAGAAAAGCAGCACAGCCTCCCTTCTGGAGGTGCTTGGAGCCCAGTCTGGCTTGGCCTGCTGCTGCTTTGGCACTGGGAACAGCCTGGTTTGGTGGCTTTTTGACTGAATTCCTGTTGGAGCCATTGATCAGCATCACCCTCAAGTATGCAGGAGTGTCTCAAAGCCCTGTGCTTGTTCTGATTGAGTCTCTTTTCTTTAAGGTCTGACTTTTTATCACTGCCTTTCCAAGGAGCTGAAGTTTTACTAGACAATGTGGTGCCACTTCCAGGTAATGCAGCTCCCCAGGTGTCCCCTTGGTGCTCCTGCAGGTGTAGCTGGGGCCCAGCTCTGTGCCAGTGCTGGTTCTGTCTAAGCCTTCTCCTCCTGTTGCAAGCACAGCCTCTGGTCTGGCTAGAGCAAGGACTGGGGAAGTTGTGTTTTGTTCTCCTAAATGTGCCAGCAGAGCATAACCTGTCCAGGGCCCTTCCTGCATGGAGGAGAGAGTGGATTGCTCTCCTAAACAGCAAGCTGGCAGGACAGGCAGGGCATAGCTGGAACTGCTCAGCTTTCTTCTGTCCTAGAGCAGCTGTAAATGCAAACAGGTTTTAATCAGCTAGACAATACCTGATATTTTTCTTCCCAAGACACTGATGGGTACAGTTCTGTCTTCAGAAAACTGCCCCCCAAACACTGCCAGAGTGTCAGTCCCTGCCTAGAAATGCTTTCTGGTTTGCTCTTTCCTAGTGGTGTAGAGCAGCTTGCTCCTCGATGCCCAAATTGCTGCCCTCTGGTCGTGGAAGGGCTTGCAGTAGGAGCAAGGGGTCAGGCCAGGTTTCCCCATGGGGGTTTGTGGCTCTAGGACTCCAGGAGGTACCTCCAGGACTGCAGTTGGATTGCAAGGTTTAAACTGCTTCTAGCAGAAGTCAATGTTTTGCATTTTTCCTGAGGCCTCCTTCGGGGTTTGTGGGGTTGGGAGGAGTTGGCTTGCTGCTGGAGATGGTCTTGGGGTGGGGAGCTCAGAGGAGGTTTGCAGCAATTTGGTAGTCAATCAGCAGCTTTGTGCCCAAATGAAAACACCTGGCAGGGGTACAGTGCAGATTGGGCAGCTCAAAGGCACTGCAGAAGCAGACTTCTGTCTTGAAAGCCTCCTAATTGAGCAGCCACTCATGTTCATGTGAGCTTGGCTGGTGGCTTTAGACTTCATCCTTCCCTGCCAGCAGCACAGCTGCTGTCCTGCCGCTGTCCCCTCCAGCTTAACAGACTGGTGTCAGCAAATGTGTGCTGCAGGACAGGGTGAGGATTCTCTGACCAAACCTAGAGGAGGTCAGACAAGATTAGTTGCAGTCCCTTCTGGCCCCTAAAGCCTAAGAAGGCCTCACTTGTGCTCCCCTGCTCTGCTCCTTCCCCAGATGAGGATCACTTCTCCTCGGAGGCGGACGCTGCGGTGATGGAGATGACCCAAGGTGCAGTCCTGGTGGCACAGGTACCCCACAGCTGGCTGGGGCAGTCTCGTTGCTGACCTGACTGGTGCTGTTCTCCTATCTGCCCCATCCTTCTGCAGCCTGTGGGGTGAAAATCCAAACCAAAGCCTGTAAGCCTGGTGGCTGGGCGAGGCCCTCCAGGAGAATCCTGGGTGCTGAGAACCCCTCGTGTGACATCAGCACCAACCTGGGCTATGGGGCTGGGCTGGCAGGGGATGGATGTTCCCTTTGGTTACTGGTCTTGGTCAGGGATGGAGAGCACAGGAATGGGTTTACAAAGCACAACTGCATCACTAAGTCCAGTCAAGGGCATGGATTTGAGTGACAAGAGGGAGCCTGCCAGCAGGGTGTCCCAGCTGCTCGGTGGCAGTGGCTGCACTTCCTCTAGGCTAGACCTAAGTTGGAGTATCTGATGTGCAGTGATTGATGCCAGCCCTGCATCATAGAGTCAGGGAATGGCTTGGGTTGGAAGGGACCTTAAAGATTATAGGATCACTAAGGCTGGAAGAGACCTTTGAGTCCAGCTGTAAGCCACCTACCATGACCACTGAACTATATCCTGCAGTGCCACATCCATAGGCTTCTAGTGCCAACCCCTCTGCCATGGGCAGGGGCACCTTGCAGTAGCCCAGGCAGCTCCAGGGCCCATCCAACCTGGCCTTGCACACCCCAGGGAGGGAGCAGTGCTCAGGCCAGACTTGCTGCACTCTTCTTCTTCTGTTCCTAGGTCACCAATTATGACAGTGCAACAGGCCTGCCACTGATCCAGCTGTGGAGCTTGATGGGAGATGAGGTCTGTGTGCTGCCAGCTGTGCCTGCAGCACTTTGTGCTTCTGCAGCCTCCTTGTTGCTGAGGCCTTGCTGATGTTTCTTGTGGTTTGTTCACCTCTCTGCTTTTTTTTTTTCCTTTTCCCACCTCTCTTTAGGTGGTGTCGATAAACAGAACTCTGGTAGAAAGAGGATTTGCTCAGTGGCTTGACTACTAGCAGTGTCCTGGGTGCCTCAACAGCTCCTCTGCAGAGGAAAAAAGCAGAGAATCTCATTTGCACTGTTACAGTTTGGTTTGGCAAAGCCTCATGAGAAGACCTGCCCACACCCGGGAGCGGAGCCCTGTGGGCCACTCACACACCTCTGCGTGCAGGGCAGGGTGTTCAAAGCCATAACGACAGATGCTGGAGCTTTAAAGCAAAAAAAATAAAAACAAACCTTCCCCCCTGGCCTCTACTCGAAAGTTGAATGGGGAAAAAAAGAAAACCAAACCACATCCCACCTTAAAACCTTGGGGCTTGCTCGGAGCTTGCAACTGCCCCTGAAACCGTGACTGCGGCTGCCTTCGCGTAAGGCCTCCTGGACTTTGTCTGCTTGCCCTCGAAGCCACATCAGCTGTTGTCCTCTTTTAACAGGCTATGAAATTAATGAATGTTATTAAGGAAGTTGATGTTCAGTTATGGATTTTTCTCTCTTGTGCCACTAACCTGCGCAGACAACATTCATCTTGTGTCTTCCTTGCGCCAGGAGGAGGAGGAGTTGCATTTGTTGCACTTGGCTGTGGCACACCTCTGGCTGCAGTTGTGGTTTTTAGGCTTGATATGCTCAAGGGAGAAAGCTTCTCTGTGCAAGGATGTGTTACCACTACAATTCTTTTTGCTCTGAACTGTCATCTGTTTAAAGAAATTGCCAAGCCCAATTGTAGTTTCTATTTTTCTAGCTCTGCAAGTCTGTAAATATATATTAAAAAAAAAAAAAAAACAAAACAGAAGAAAAGGGAAAAAAAGGCAAATAAGCATTGTAATATTTTGTACAAGAAAAACACTGGAAACAAAGGGAACTTTACTGAAGCTTTTTCACACGTCCTGTGTAGGTAGAACTGGTTTGGAGTGCAGTAGGGTAGGAGCAGCTCAATGTTGGGAGTGTGTCCAGGGTTAGGATGCCCTGGGAGTGCTGCCTGGCTTGGATTGTGATCATTGCATTCTTTGCTATGTTGCTGTACAGATCTGGTTTAAAAAAAAAAAAAAAAAAAACAAAACCTGGCATTAACCTTGCAGTGGTGTTGGTTGGGGTTTTTTTTTTTTTTTTGCTCCTTTTTTAGATTTCTATGACACATTTAAACTGTTGCCCAAGTAATGGAAGCTGAGTTCCTGCCCTTAAACAGCTGCCCTCCAGTGGGTATCATTTTAGGTCTGTGTTGAGCTGGGATTTCTTGCTGCCTGAGAAGATGTCTGCCAGGAGCATGTTGATGTAGTCAGTCCCCAGAAGCTTTTCCAGGTGGGTTCAGGGATCTGTGGCCATCCCCTGAGCTAACAGCACACAGCTGCCCAGCTGCCTACACAGCACTGGGTCTGGTCCCTTCTGCCACAGCCTGGTTCTGTCCTTGCTGGAGTTCTCTCCTACTCAGTGCTTCTGCTTTCATGTTAGCTTTTGTTGGCTGTCATTGCAAAGTTGGGAAACTCAGCTCTATCTCTCTCCATTTCAATTAAAGCTGGAATTTTAAGCCCTCTCAATGGCAGTGTGATGACTGAGCCTTCATTTCCTGCCCCGTGCTGTGGTGTAGGGTTGGGAAGAGCTCAGAGGCATCAGCAGGTGAGGCAGGATCCTGGTGGCTTTTCAGCAGATGCAGGAAGGTGAAGCTTCACATCTTCTGGGGTTCCTCTTACTTCCAGCTGAAACCTGAGTTTATTTTCATGGTGATTTATAGGTCTATAGAATGGTTTGGGTTGGATGGGACCTTTAAAGATCATCCACTTCCACCTCCCTGCCATGGGCAGGGACACCTCCCATTGGAGCAGGTTGCTCAAGGCTTCATTCAGCCTGGCCTTGAACACCTCCAGTGCTCCCTCATCCACAGCCTCCCTGGGCAACCTGTGCCAGTGTCTCTCCACCCTCACTGTCAAGAGCTTCTTCCTCATCTGCAGCTTCAATCCATTCTCTCTCATCCTCTCACTCTTGGGTTTTGCAGTGGCTGTGACTCTTGGCTGCAAAGCTGAGGCTGAGCTTGTGTCCCAGCTCACCTGCCCCGTGTCACTGAAGCTGCTCAGAAGGGCTTTGCCTGGTGGGAAGTGGTCGTTTTGTGAGGGGTAGAATGAAGGAGGTCCCTGGAGGTGCCTAGAGAGCTCTCTGCAGGTTCAGGTCATCCCAGCTCAGCATTCCCTGGAAGCCCAGGCCTTCCTCTGGCCTCCTTCCTAGCTCAAGGGGTGCTTCCTCGCCTTCAGACATCTGCTCCTCATCCTCCTGCCCTGAGCAGCTGAGCAGGAGCTGGTCCTTGGGGCAGCAGCACCTTGCTGCCAGTCCCGAGGCAAAGCCCTGCGCTGGCTTTGCCGTGGCTGGGAGGGGAGGAGAGCTGCCTGGTTTGGGAGCAGCTGGAGCACAATAGTGCCCCTGTCTGCCGCTGGCGCTGGGAGCAGTGCAGCTCCTCGCAGCCACGTATGCAGCCTGCTCCCAGGCAGCCTGCCTCTGCTGCTCCCTGGCACTGGGTTTGTCCTAGAAAGAGGAAAATCAGCTCCGAGTTCATTGGCACTTTGGTTCTGTGGCATCACAGGTCCCATCTCGGTGCTGCACATGAGAGGCTGCTGTGCTGGGTCTAAGCAGCACCCATCTTGCATGGAATTTATTGCCTCAGCAGCTGTGTTCTGGCTTCAGCCTCCTCTGCTGCTGCTTCTCCTCTTCCTTCCTCACCCCTTTCCAAAGACGAACCAGCAGTGCTGCAAAGCCAGAGGAGAGGATCCTGGCTGCTGGGGAGCTTCTCTGGGCTTGGGTGGTTTGCCAGGGGAAGCCTGAAGGGCTCTGCAGGACCCAAGTGGTGGGTGCTGGGGATCTGCTCTTTGACACTGGTCATTGCAGCAGGGGGGCTGAAGGTTTGCCTGGCACTGCAGAAGGCACCAGGAGGGATGCCCTGCAGAGCAGTTTTGCCCTGACATTCCCAGGTCCCAGCTGGGAGCAGCTCAGGGGCTTTGGAGCCAGCTGCTGTGTGCAGGGTTGTTTGTGCTTTACAGAGCCCTACAGAGCAGCGCTGGGGTTGGGTGATGAGAGTTGGGGTCCATTTGTCCTGCTGACCTTTGCCACATCCTGTAGCAGTGTCTCACAGCTTCATTAGGTGTGGGTGAGGAAAGTGCTTCCTGTTTGCTTTCTAAATTGCCTGGAAGCAGCCCTGGCTGGTCTATCATCCTGCTACCAGGGAAGGCTGAGTAATGGCCTCAGTTTTGCCTGCTCTGTGCTGCCTGTGGTTACAGACTCCTCTCTGTCACCTGTCTCTGTGCTGGGCTGGAGCATCCCACGTCCCTTAGCTCCTTGTGTGGGACCTGGTGGGTCCCTCACCTCCTGCCTGGGGTGCCCTTTCTCAGGTGAAGGTGTGCCAGAAGCTTTGCTCCTTCAGATGAATCAGGAATGCAGAGGAGCTGCTGCAGATTTTTCAGGAGAGATTTGGTACCTAAAGCTGCAGCTGATGATGTTCTCCATGGACAGCAGGAGGAGGTGCCAGGAGTGGTGCTGTGGCCATGGCTGCACTGAGGTTACCACCTCCTCCTGAGAGAGTGCAGATGAGATCAGAGGGACTCACTGGTTTGTGCAGATCATGTCCCAGCTTCCAGATGTGGCAAGCTGTGTGCAGCCAAGCTCCACAGCTGGCACTGGAGAATGCTGAGATGTTTCGCCCTGCTTCAGGTGAGGTGCCCTCCTTGCTGGAGAGCAGCACTCTGAGTGATCTCTGCATCTGGGGTTTTCTCTTGGGTGCTGTCTGGGTCTAGTGTCTGTTTCTCTCTCCTAGGCCCCTTTGCTGGCCCTCTCAAGAAATTCTCTTTCCTTGTAGCCTCTCTTGGCAAGCTCACAGTCCCCTGCCCAGCTCGGAGCAGCTGCCCCCAAGGTTTGCTGTGGGCATCTGGACACTTGCTGGAAGCTGGTGCCTGGAGGAGGTGGCCAAGTCCCACCAGGAAAGCTCAGATGTTCCTCTCATTCCCCATGCTCTTGCAGGTCTCCAGGCACAAGCAGAGGGCCAGGAGCTGGGCTGAGTTTGGGCCAGGTGGCTCCTGCACCTGGACTCTGCCTTCCTGCAGGGACTCCTCTCCAGGAGGTGGTTTTTTTTCCTTCACCTGCTGCCTTTCCCTCACCATAGTGGCCACAGAGCCCTCTTCAGACAGCATGGGCTAATGGTGGCCAGAGCTCTGCTGGCTCTCAGCCTCTGCGAGTGAGCCTCATGCTGCTGCTCTTCCCCTGCCATACAGAAGCACATGGAGCAGAGTGGTGGGTGGGCAGCAGGTGGACATTGTCAACTGCAGGGAGCAGACAGAGGTCCCTCACCTGCCCCACAATCACCCACCCTGTCTGCTGGTGCTTCCTCCTGCCTCCAGCCCATTCTTCCTCAGCTTCCCTCTCCCTGGTGTGGAGGGGACACTCGAGGGGGGCTCGATGATCCCCAGAGGTCCCCTCCAGCCCCTGCCATTCTGTGGTGCCAGGGAAGCCAGCCCTGCCTCAGGAGACACTTCTCCCCGGAAGGATTGTCGAGGGTGAGCTGGGATCTGTGCCGGCAGGGCTGGCAGCATGGCTGTGCTGCTGTGTCCTGTGTGCTGCCTGCATGCACATGGCAGGGGGAGCTGCAGGTGTCCGGTCCTGACCCCAGACACTGGCTGAGGCCAGAACAGCCACAAACGAGGGGGGAAGGAGTCATGAGGGGGAAAGGGTTGGGTTGGTGTTTGGTACCTTCCCTCTCTCCCTCGCACATTCCCCATGTCCCGGTCCTTCCCCAGGAGCCCACCGCTGTTCGGTGCCAGTAACAAGGCCGCAGCCAGCAGAGCCGGAGCGGAGCTCTCTCTGCCTGTGCCCTCCCGAAGGGTTGCGAGAGCAGCAGATGGCACCAGAGCCTAAGATGAGCAGCCGCAGCCAGGCGGAGCAGGGCTGCGCCGGAGCAGCGAAGCTCTTCAGGCGCTCAGCCCGCGAGGGGAGACGCCGAATCCGGAGCCGCAGGACCTCGTTTGCATGCTTTGGGTGTGCAGGGCCAGATCGCACCTCCGCTTGTGCAGATTTGTCCTTCCACAGCGTCCGGCCCGGAGCCGATAAGGGCGAAGTGCTGCNGCCCTCCGCCGCGGGCTGCCCTCCGCCGCGGGCTGCCCTCCGCCGCGGGCTGCCCTCCGCCGCGGGCTGCCCTCCGCCGCGGGCTGCCCTCCGCACACCGCCGACACTTCTTACTTCTTCCCAAATCAGGTCATTTTTTCCCCTCCTTAGCCAAAGCGAACCAAACTCCCTGCGCTCACACTGAGGAATGGGTTTGAGCTGTGGGTACCGAGCCCTGCGGGGCAGGCTCTGCTTTAACAGAGCCTGGCAAGGATGGAGGAGTGAGGGGGAAAAACCCTTCCTGCTGAGGTGCTGCAAAGACAGTGCAGGAGGTGTTTATTTTCTGTTTAATTAGCAATAAATTCAAACCTTATTTTCAGCTTTTCAAGCCCATTTGTGTTTTGGAGGCAGATCAGCACCTGGGGGTGCATCCTGGCTCTGACACACAGACCTGGTGCCTTCAGCAGCCTTTTGGAGGGTGGAGGATGCCAGATACTACCACTGGCATCCAACTTTGGTTTTCAAGAGCTGACAAAAATGATTCCAACCTGTTCTCAGCACTGAGGGAGGAGTGAGGGACAAGTTCTGGCTCTCCTGCAGAGTCCTGTGCTCAGGGAGCAGCAGCAACAGCCAGGCCTGAGTGCTGGCCATGCCTGGAGCTCCACTGCCTGAGGAGCTTTGGCTCCTCTTGCTCTTGCAGGGGACTGACCCTCAGTGTCCCAGTGCTGTTGCAGGGCTGGCACTTTGGGAGGACAAATGAGCTTCCAAGCACAAAAGCCCTGGGCCCCAATTCATACCACACTCTTCCCCCTTCAGACCACTGGGAGATTTACCAGGGACACTCTGATGAGAGCCTGTGAGGTGCAGCCCAGCCTGTGTCTGGCTTTGCCACCTCTTGAGTTCTGCCCAGGGATGGCATCTGTTGTCTACTTAAAGTCTCAGCTGTATGTATCTGGACCCTTTCCCTGGTTTAAAATGGGGAGCAAAAGCTACTTCTGAGCTCTCAGCTCCACCACCTGCAAGACCCTGAGCAACAGAGGCAGTGCTGAGAGCAGCTTGACCTCCAGGGCAGTGCTGCTGCTCTGCAGTGAAGAGCTGCCCTCTTCCTTCCCCTTCCCTGACTCCCGGGTAATGGAAGGGCTAAATGCTTATTGCTTTTTTGCAGCCTTTTCCAGTTAGCAATGTGAGTGGCTGGTTAGGGGGTGCTTGTGCTGCTTTGTTGCTGTGCCTAGGCAGGGTGCTCCATCTCGCTGTAATTATGGTTCCATCATTGTCTTGGCAGGGAAACAGCTGCTGTCCCCTGCCCTCCTCCTCCTGCTTTTGAGAATTTCATGGATCACGATGAGCACCACCTATTTTCCATACCATCTCAGTGTACACAGCTGCCTCTCCTGCACTTCCCTGCCTCTCCATCTACTTCTTTTTTTCCCCCATCAGCACCTCCAATGCGTTCAGCATCTCCACTCATCTGCTTAGCAAATCAATACCTCTCTTGCCACCTCCTCTGTGCTGCAGCGGCTGAGAAGGCAGCAGCAGCCTCACACCTGAGGGCCCGGGCCCAGCTCTCCTTGCAGCTCACACCCAGAGTCTTTGTTCTTCTCATTGAACATTTTAAAGTTCATTTGCTCAGTCTGTCCCCCCTGGCCCTGTTGCAGTCTCTGGCTGTCTGGCGCTGAGGCCTGCAGGTGCTGCTGTGCTGCAGGGAGGATGGGTGGAGGCTGTGGCCACTCAAGGTGAAGTTGCTGCTGGTGACAAACTGCAGCGTGGGGAGCAGAGGAGCTGTGCTGTGCAGGGGCTGGCACCACTCTGCAGAGGCAGTGAGGGGCTGGAGAAATACAGGTTCAGGCAGCGGGGTTGTGTGACCTTGTCTGAAGAGCAGGGAGTCCGTGAGGGTGATGAGCAGGAGGGTTTGGTCCATTCTGGCATCTTTTCTTGCTGGTACTTTACTATCTGCCTCTGCTCTTAAAAAAACTAATAAAATCCATCCTATACCTGCTGCAGATGCACTCATAAAACTCCTGTGTGTGACAGGACCTGACATCTACAGGCTTTGGTCCCCACTGGTACAACATGCACCCCAGTTATCCTGCTTCTCCCTCCAGGAGATCCCTCCCTCCCCATCCCACTGCTCCTCCACACAGCTCCCTGCACAGCAGCCACCCAGCCTGGCCCAGGGCCCTGGACAACGAAAGGAGGCTGCAGTGAGGTGGGGTTGGTCTCTTCTCTCTAGCATCAGGTGATAGAAGGGGAGGAAAAGGCCTGAAATTGTGCCAGGGGAAGGTTAGGTTGGAGATGAGGAAAAATTTCATTGTTGCAAGAGCAGTCAGAGATTGGCACAGGCTGCCCAGGGAGGTGGTGGAGTCCCCCCCCCTGGAGGTGTTCACAAGCCACACAGCTGTGGTGCTGAGGGACATGGTTCAGTGGCTCAGCAGCAGGGAGTGTGAGCTCTGGGACTTGATCTCAAAGGTCTCTTTCTACCTCAACAGATCTGTGGTTTTCCTCACACAGACTGAGGGTAACACAGGAGAACAGCTGTTTGGGGTGGTCCAGGCTGGGCAATGCCATGGGGGGCATTGGGTTTGCTGTCTTCACAGCGTGGTGCAGCACTGGCAGAGCTTCTGCCTCCCTTTCCCTGGCAACAGGATCAGACCCCTGCCCGCAACATGGTGATGTGCCAGGTGCCCTCGGAGGGCAGTCCCTGTGTCCCAGCCGTGGTTTGCTGGCAGCAGCCAGGCTCCTGCCCCCTGGGGATGCCTGCTGCTGGCAGAGCTCACACTCGTAGCAGGGTGACATTAAGCAGTGCCCTTTCCCTTGGCTAAAAATACCTTTCCCTCTGCTTTCCCACAAGCGGCAGAGGCAGCAGCGAGCTGCCTCTGCCGGCTCCGGGGGGATTTGCCCACCTGCTGCTGAGGTCCTGGCACTGCCTGCAGCTCCCAAACTCCTCCACAGCCCTCTCCAGGCTGGGCCACACCTGCTGGAGCCCTTTGTGCTGTGGTTGCCATCCCTGGGACACACAAATGGCTCCCACTCTGCACCCTGAGCTGCTGCTTTGGGGCTGGGCAAGCCCTGCCCTGCTCCCTGCCAGCCTTGGACATTGCAGTGCAGACATTGCAGACACTTGGACATTGGTGTCTTCATGCTGGTTCTGCTGGTGGTCTTAAACCAGCTCATGGCTGGTGTGACCACAGCTGTGTGCTCTGACCTGCTGGTGCCTTGCAAAGAGTTGGCCTGTGCAAAGCCCTGGTGAGAGGCAGCCCTTGGAGGTGAGGGCAGGGTCACCCAGGGAGCTGGTGGCAGCACTTTGTCACCATACTTGCCCTTGTCCTGGCCCCTCCGCTGGCAGAAGGGATTAGCTACTTCCTAACACCCAGACAAGATAATCTCTCCAGTTTTGCCTGGAAGAAGTCCCTGACAAAGAGCAGCAAAGCTACAGGAATGCCAGATGAAGCAGTAATTGAGTTTGCCACCTTTTGGCTTTCCCAGCTAAGTTTGGGTGCTTTGAGTTTGAGTTTTTTGGCTGTTGTTGATATGAAGCCACTCAGCAGTGTCCCTGCACTGAGCCAGGCAGGGCCACCCCTGCCACACTGCAGCAATGCGCAGAGGTGAGCGAAGGCAGCAGGAACTGGGCAAAGGTTTTAAAGCTTCTCTCTAGCTCAGAGTCAGTTTTCTGGAGAGGAGGAGGCTGAGGGGAGACCTTCTGGCTCTCTACAACTCCCTGAGAGGAGGAGTAACCACTGAGAATCGTGGTGGGCATACGAGTCTGGTTCCCAGATGATGTGGAGGTTTTAGTCACACAGAATGGCAGAATGAAGCAGGTTGGAAAAGACCTCTGAGATCATTTAAGTGAGAGGTTGGACTCACCCTTCTCATCCCCTAACCCCTGGCACTGCCCCATGCAGCCTTCTCTTCAACACCTCCAGGGATGTGCACTCCACCACCTCCCTGGGCAGCCCATCCCAATGCCAGTCTCTCTTTCCATGTAGAACTTCCTCCTAACACCCAACCTGACCCTGCCCTGGCACAGGTTGAGGCTGTGTCCCCCCATTCTGTCCCTGGGTGCCTGGCAGCAGAGCCCAACCCCAGCTGGCTACAACCTCCCTTCAGGTAGCTGCAGAGAGCAATGAGCTCTGCCCTGAGCCTCCTCTTCTGCAGGCTGCACACCCCCAGCTCCCTCAGCCTCTCCTCACAGGGCTGTGCTCCAGGCCCCTCCCCAGCCTTGCTGCCCTTCTCTGGGCACCTTCCAGCACCTCAACATCTCTCTTGAATGGAGGGGACCAGAACTGGACACAGCACTCAAGGTGTGGCCTGAGCAGTGCTGAGCACAGGGCAGAAGAACCTCCCTGCTCCTGCTGCCCACACTATGGAATTTGTAAAGGTGAAGGCTCTCAAGGACCAGAGGGGCAAATGTCACCTCCTGGAGTGCCACCTCAGCTGTGCACCAGTGCTGCTGGAAATGCTGACACCTTGGGCCTCTGCATGGCTCAGCCCAGCAAGCCCCAAGCCCAGCCAGCACCTGGCCCTGCAAAATCAGGCAGGCAATGCCACATGCAGCAGGTGTTTGTTGGTGCCATGTTACCCCACCAGTGTTTTAAGGCTAACAGAAGGGGCTGCCATCAATCTTGGCCTGCAAGCAAAGCGTGGCATCCTGATTTCCTTTCTCTGCTGGGGAAGGAAGAGACACAGAGAGTTTTAAAGGGATTGTCCTTTGGATTCTTTCTATTTGTCATCTAGTATCAAAGCTCTAAAGGTCACATTTTTCAAGTCCTTCCCTTGGAGCTTCAAAGCCTCTGCATTCACTTTAAATGGAAAGAAAAAAGGCAGCAATTTGAGCAAAGCACTCCACACCCAGGGACTGGGGAGAGCTCTGAATATCACCACCAGAGCTGGGGGATTCTGCTCGGCTCCAAGCAGCTCAGCAGTGCACTTAGACTGGGAAATGGCACAGCTGGAGTTGTGCCTGATCAAAACCAAGTTACCAAACCCAGGTGTTAGTCCCCCAGGGTCTTCCTCCCAGTTAGTTCAATGTGCAGCCAGGTTTAAGCTGACTCAGAAAAGCTTGCCCAGAAAATCCTGTGGCTGACCTGGGTTTGAATCCCTTTTGCTTCAGTAAGTGCAGCCCTGGCCCGGAGCTGATGCTGCAGCTCCTCGTGTGAGCTCCACATGCTGCTGGGCTGTGGGCAGGTGGAGGTGATCTGCAGCAGGGTAAACACACAGCCCTGTTCTGGTTGGGTTCCCCAGGGTGTGTGCCAATTGTGCCCAGGCTGGGGAAAAAGAAAGGTTGCACCCAGGCTGGCACAACATCTGCTGAGATGCAGCCATGCCTGCTCTCTGCTTGGAGCTCACCTTAGCTGGGCAGAGTGGGCTTTGTACTGGTTTGGGTTTTGGAGGCATGGGGCTGCAGTGTTTCCACTCCAGTACTGCTCTTAGCCTGGAAGCTCCTCACCTGGAAGTTCTTAAGGTGGCTCCCACACTACAGCTGAGCTGATTTAAAACCTTCCTCCTCCCAGAGCCTGGCCCTCAGGCTCCCAGCTCCAGGCTCAGCATCCCACAGCATCCCACCATGAGGCACAGCACTGTGGTGGGCTGGAGGGATGGGATCCCAGGGCTGTGATGTTCAGCCAGAACACACATAGGGCATCTCTGCCAGCTCAGCCTGGCTCTGTGCCACCTCCAGGAGACACACCATGCCTCAGCTGGCATTAGGCTAGAGGGGAGAGAGAGGATGATCCAGCCCAGAGCCTTCAGTATGAAATTAACCCATCAAAGTAATTTGAATAAGTGTGAAGTGGCAGAGTGACTTTATTACAGGGTAGTGCTCCACATGTGATCTCGATTTGGTGTCTGCAGCCTTGCAAACCAGGTCTGCTGTGCTGTCAGCTGTGGCTTCTCACCCTGAAGTGTGAGAATTAAGCCACCGTGTGGCAGGTGGATGGAGCAGGAAGGGGAATGAAGGACCCAAGGTTCTGGATGCAGCTCAGATGCCCCGATGGCAGTGCCTTTACAGGTCAAGCAGGACCCAAACCTCTTTTGGGTCTTACTTTCCTGATGAAGCTTGTTCAGATGACTTGCACAGCCTGATCTTAACATCAATGACATTCCAGCTGAACTTTGGCCAAGAAGGGACAGGTATGTCAGGACCAGTTGCTTAATTATGTTTACCTCTAAATTGCTGCAGTAGATCTCGACTTCCTTGAAGGCAATTTTCCTCTGCTCTTTAATTTCACAGAACAATATGAGAGCCATGGATCTTCATGAAACTCCTGCTGCAGCAGAGGCTCCACAGCGTTTGCAGCCTTTGCTTTTTATCACCAGAAGTCCCAGGGGAGGTTCAAGGTAGGATCCTTGCCATCTCAGCTCAGCAATCACAGAAAGCCAAATAAATAAAGCAGGAAGTTGGCAAAGCCCTGATTCAGCAAAGGCACAGGAACAAGTTCAGCATTAACCTCTGCTTAAGATGATTTGGAACAGAAGAGTTAACCTCAGGGCTGTCCAAAAGGCAGAGCAGGAATCCAGGACCTTGACAGCTGGTGAGTAGTGCTTTAAATCTGGGAGGGGGCTTCAGGATGAGGAATTTCTTAGACATGGGAGAAGAATGGTCCCTGGCATGAGGGCATTTCTCAGTCATAACTCAGTTTGTGGCCAAATGTGGTGGCATGATTGTGGCCGAGGCACTGATGCTCTGAGGAAGGATGATATTTGGGTGGCAATGTCTGTGGATGGTGAGTCCAGAGGGGGCTGCTGTGGGGACCCAGCAACTCCTCCTCACTCATATCCCCTCTCTGGGATGCCAGAGACCCCTGGGCAGTGGTGAGGAGCTGGAGAACATGGTGGGGTGTTAGGGCAGCAGCTCAGCAATGAGCTGCTCACCCTGCCCAGGAAGCACTGCTGGCATCCACCCCCAGCACCTCTGTACTGGCAGAGCCTCCCTGATGTGAGAAGGACTGAGGATGGTTGGCAAAGGTCAGGGTGGAGCAAAAGCCCCTCTGTGGTGAGGGGTGCAGAGATCTGCCTGCTTTGGGTGAGTGGCTTCACCAAGTGAGGGCAGGGGAAGGAGTGGAGGATGCCTTCTGCAGGGGTGGCTTTGCAGCCTCAGCGTGTGACAGCCCAGGAGGGGGGGCAGGATGCTCTGCAAGCCCAAAGTCTCCTTGGCCAGGCGGCTGCAGGCTGGGGCTGGGTGTTGGTGAGGCTCAGCTGCCACCAGCCCAGCTCGGGCCCCGTCTCTCCTGAGCTCTTCCTGCTTATCTGATCTGCTCCTCCGTAATGATGTGGTTGGAATGAAATTATGGAGCTTTAATGTAGTTACAGCTGCATCTACCAGGCACAGCTCTTCCTGATGTACGACGCTGGAATGTAAGATATGGCCACAGGCTGCAGATGACTTCTTGTCTCCAAGGCATGCTGCAGCCTTCCCACATGTTGCACCAGGCCCTGGCCAGCAAGGCAGCCTTAGGAGTCCAGTTCACATCTGCTGCTGGAAAGCCATCGAAGGGTAAAGGCAGGGTGGGGGGACCAAGGAGCTGTGGTGATGGTCACTGTGTTGGGGGTGCAAGGCTCCTGATGCCTGCTGCTGTACCACGACGCTGCGGCAGGGCCAGCTGGGGACCACAGCCCCTTGCATGGAGAGGTTCCTGCAGATGGCTCTGGGGACTTCTTCTGTCCTTGTTTTTCAGCTGCAAAGGTTCATGAGTGAGGGGTTGGCCTTCAGGACCTGCTGAAGATCTCTACTGAGGTAGTCTAAAGCTTCAGGGAAACTTTCTTGCTCATGACTCCTTTGATGTGAACTTAATGGCCACAGAATTTGCTGGATCAGCAATAATAACTATTTGGTTAACTGGAGGAGAAACAAACAAACTACTCAGCTCCCTAAAGTCAGACAGAAATTGGTGGGTTTGCCATTTTCAGTCTGCCAGAGGTGCAGGCATGCCCAAACTTCTGGGTCATTGACCAAAGGAGCCAACAGCTCAGCTCAAGGGTACCTGACGCTGAGGGAGGGGAGGTGGTGGGACATGTCCTCCACACTCCTGACAGCCAGGCACATCCAAAACATTGCCTGCTCTCCCCATTAGATCAGCCACTGGATGCAGATGCTTTGGGACATAACTGTGCAGCAGAGAGGATCTGCAGAGCCATTAGCCCTGCAGACTAAACGAGTGCCTCTGCCTTCCCCTTGGGCTCCTATCCTTGGGGCCGTGTGGAGTGTCCAGATCTCACAGTGGGCTCAAACAGGGAACCCCTGTTAGTGGGGGTGACCTTGCCCAGCACTCCCAGGGACTGAGCTTTGCTCAGCCACCCTCTGGGGTGTTTGCCTGTAGGTGATGCACAGCCACAGTGTTCCCCAGGGAAGGACTTGTTCTGTCTCCCCTCACCCAGCTTCAGACCTGTGACTCTGAGGTGCATCTGCACCTACCCAAGCTGTGCCTGTGCTTACAGCACTGCTGCTGGGGCTCATCTTGCAGTGATTCTCCTTGGATGCTCTTCCTTTCTCCTGCAGTCCATTTTTTTCTTGACTGACATGGGACTGATAATGAATGTGGCTTGGGCACGGAGAGATCGGCCTGGCTGGGCTCATTCCACCTCTCCTGGTTTGGAGCAAGAGTGTGAGGACTTGCTGTGTCTATTTTAGATTCCATCGTGAAAGGAATAATTGAGATTGAGATTCTTAGTCACTCAATGCAGAAGGTCAGGGAATTA
Organism: Semnornis frantzii; assembly: GCA_013399775.1. Lineage (NCBI taxonomy): Eukaryota > Metazoa > Chordata > Aves > Piciformes > Ramphastidae > Semnornis > Semnornis frantzii. Next base: position 101,644 of record VWYK01053375.1, read on the forward strand.
ATGCTGTGTTACATCCAGACCATTCATTTACTCTGCCTCCTTGGTTGTTTTTTTGTTTTGGTTTTGTGTTTTTTTTTTTTTTTTTTTTCCCTTAACTGTCTGTAGAGGAAAACAAATGTGCCACAGAGAAGGTAACACATCTTCAATGCTGCACACATCCCAGCCTCTGGTAATACACACTGTTTGTCTTTATTTTGGGGGTGTTCCAGGGTAGTTTTATCATCATAATTGATTGGTGGCGACAGGGGAAAAAAATCCAGGAGTAACAGGAAGAAATGATTCCAGTGAATCCAGTCACAGCATTGATCTGCTCCTGGGAATTAGTTCTGGGAGAAGATTCATAGTTAGTAATATTAGTTTGGACTCCTGGAATGGTTTATCAGGGGTCTTAAAGGCCTTTGGTAACAGTTAATCAGACAGACAAATAAGGTAGACAGCCTCATCTTAGGAGAGGGAAGGAAATGGGATTCCTGGCATGACCCTGGTAATGAGCATTGGTGGCCCAACGAGAACATTGCCAGCAAGAGATGGTGGCACTGCCCAGGCTCTTCGGTGCCTTCTTGGACCACAGCCCAAGGATGTCCTGCTGCTGCTGCTGTCCCTTGCACCAGGGCATGGTGCTGGCTGAATGCTGGTGGCCTTGCTGGAGCACATCAAAGGGAGCAGAGGGCTGCCAAGAGAAGTGGGAGGCAGCACAGGGCACAACTCAGGTTGCTCAAGTATTTCTAAGCACAGCAATGGGTGGCTGGATTGGCACTGCTGCCAGCTGGAGTAGTGAAAGGAAAGTCCTTGAGAAAATCCACCCTAAACCCTCTGCGAGCAGAAGGTGTCTGCAGGGTGAGCACCTGAGCCAGGGCCAGCAGGGACAAACCCAAACCTCTTCCTCCCCTGCCTCCCCTCCTCATTTTGTTTTTGTTTTTAATTTAATTGATCTGTATCCTGCAATCCTGCCCACGGGAGAGATGACACATCTGAGAAAAGCAGGAGGATTTCTTTCAAGTGGTCTGCTTGGGTGTTGTGTTTTTTTCTGGTGTGTATATATATAGAATTGCCTGGAAGTAGTAAATAGAATTAAACATTGTAGTTCTGAAAAACAAAATTCTCAGGGCTGTCTGTCGATTTCAAAGCAGATGAAAACAAAGCAGGCTTTGAAATTGTTCCTCGCAGAGCTTCCCCCC
>VWYK01053395.1:0-18574 GCA_013399775.1 Semnornis frantzii
GTTTGTTTTTTAAGATAACTGAGCACATACATCATCATTATCCTTTGCATCTCAAACTTTGCTTTCAGTATGCTATTTCCGTTCTTCAGAGAATGAAATCTATCAATGAACTCATCATGGAGACTTCTTCATTACTGAAACTATGGATAGAGTAGAAAAACAATTTCAGTCATCACTGTAGGGTCAGAATGCTCACCAATTCCAAGAAAGCTATTTTCTTCCAAAATATTTTATGGATTCTTCAAATGCACTCTGATTTTAATGATTTATGCAAGGCTTATTCAGAAAAAAAATTACAGTGCAATTAAGCCCAAATAACATAGGGATTTGAACCTATATATTGTACATATCCCTATGTACCAAGCTGTAAAGTCAAGCTGTGTAAGAGATTCCCAAACTTGAAAGTCTTTGATGAAAACCTGATACTCTTCCACCTTTTCATAGTGCGGAAGAAAGCTCGAAAGGTTTTGTCCAGGGTGACATTTGCAAAATTATGTCATGGTTAGAATGAATGACACAATTATTTCACAGATAAGTGAAAATCTGGGGAAGCAGGGAAGGATAATGTGTTCCTGCAATCCTTAATCTTATCTCCATTTCTCTGTCTAGAGAAATAAAAATGGAGAACAGAAAAGGTTTAGATATGCAGGTGATTAGTGGCCACCATGATACAGATAACTTTCCTTGTTCTGATATATGTTTCATTTGAGACCTAATTATTTGTAATAGTGAAACCCACAATTTAATTATCCAGGGAAAAGTGTAGACTGTGTCCCTAGTGTTAGCAAAGTTGTGGTATGGTTGTGGTGTTGGTGTTGTGTTTTTTTCCCCTGATAGAATGAGAAATAACTTGCTGGGTTGTACCAGTAAAAACATATCACTCATTTTCTTTGTAACTCAAATTTTTGCTTATGAGTTAAATTTATTTTTAGTCTACTCATAAAATATGTTGTTTTGACTAATTTACAGTACTCTTCAAAAATCTATTCCTGCTCTTCAAATTATTCATTACAATTGATAAAACACTGAATGCTAGCATTTAGAGGAATAGCTCCTTGAGTTATGTTTGCCTTGGCATTATTGTTTTTTAAACTGAGCAGTGAATAGAGGTTTTTCAAGAGAATTATAGGACTGGGGGGGGGGCGGGCAGGAACTAAAAGGGAAAAATAGATGTTCTAGAACAATTTCTGCTGATCATTTGTTTTTACCTCTGCAGTGGCAGTATTTGCCAACTGTATAGTACTAGTGTAGCACATAGTTGGATACCAATGCTTTGGTTTAGATGAAGAAAATGAAATGCATACAGTATACTCTGCCTAAACAAATCGAAACTGAGTTCGGATTTTGATCGTATCCTTGCCAACACTGGCTAATGTTTTTACCATGACAAAATTGTTTTGCTTTCCCCCACCTTCCCCACTGTTACTGCTTTAACAGAAAGAACAAGTAGATGGTAATTGATGTCCCAAATATGGAAATCTACCAACTTCAAAGCATTTGCTTCAGAGCTCAAAGAAAAAAAGAAATCAATAAGGAAATGAGAAAGTTATCATTTCTTGCACTCTATTAACTTCTGTGTAATAAGATCTCATCAAATAAATCTTTCCAGCAGAACAAGTGCATTTAAAACCAGGACAATTCAGAAATTACTAGTTAAGTCTGCAATTTCCCGGTATCTCAAATATCAACAGTTTAAGCATTGCCAAATGAAACAGTTGATACATTAAGCTTCAGTGCATGTGACTGAACAGATTGCTATTGATTTTGGGGGCATTTACAGCAGGTTTTAGTGGCCAAAAAGATGAGAGTTTAATCTTATGAATACAAATGATGGTGTAAGCTGTATTTTTCTTATTTATTTTCCTACAGGAGTGAGAGAGAACAGAGGAAAGATTTTTTAAAAAGAGATTCAATAAGACGATTTCTGGTGTGTTCTGCTTTAATTTGGTGTAACACTGAAATGAGAATGATCTCTTGTATCAGTGTAGGATGAGCAGAACTACTGATTTTAAAAAAAAATCACTCATCAAAAGCATCAATTTCATTAGAAGATGTTAGGTTAAATTTGTTAACAAAAGAGTCAAGTGAGGAGAATCACAATCTATACCTTTGATTTTATTTTTGTCATGTTAAACTTTATTGTAGGGATGAAGTTTAGCAAATAATTACCACCTTCATTCCTGCTGCTTTTCCTTACATAGAAATTTCCTTTCTACTGAGGCCAGCTGGCTAATGCCAGATGAGAAACCAGAGGATGTGTGAGGATCTTGGCAACTAGCGTGTCAGCATCGGCGCAGAATCACTCCGTGAGTTTACTTGGGCCTCTTGGCAGTGCTCCAAGAGAGCTTGGGTCAGCTGATCTGAAAGAGTGTGTGAAGATGCAAATTTTAAACACATCTCACTTTGACTCTCTGGATCTGGTCATTTGCATGCTATAGGCAGCTGACTGCAGTGGCATTTTGCCAGTCTTCCTGGCTGGGCCGAGTTTGCACACTGCATGTGCTTTCCACGATGGGATGGAAGCGCCTAGCTCAGGGCTCTGCCTTCAATTTTGGGTACTGTGGGACTGAAATAATCAGTATTATAGAACTTAACTTCTAAGACCCTAAGTCCTTTATTGCATTCAGCTTCTACATTCAGTATAAGAAAGATAAAAAGGTACAAGAGCAAAAGGAGAAAAGCATAGTCAAGAAACCTGTTAGGCATCTTGCTTGATATCTAGAATAGTCAGATTTTTTTTTTTCCTGTTGTATTGGCAGATCCCTTTTTGTGTTTCTGATACATAATCCAAAGCTGACTTTTTTTTTTTTTTTTTTTAGAAAGAATATAGAGGAAACTTGGATCTATATATTTACTTTGACTCCCTTAGTTTTGTCAGGGTATGACTTGACACTCAGCTGCGTGTTTAATGTGTCTTTCTCTTGTAGGCTTTATTTAACAGCTATTTCTAGATGACTGATGAAAAGATATTTCACTTGCATTTGATTTGAAAATCGTGATGCTTGTTTTCAAATTACATTGATTGCATTCTCCTTGCTGAGAAGAGAATGGGAAATGATACTCCCACTACACCTCATTATATATGTATGTATATTTGTGTGCTTATATATGTATACTCTCTCAGAGTTGAGAGAGTTATTGTTAGTCACTACTGTTCCAGTACTGCAGAAAAAGCAAGTCCTTCAGGCCTCTTTTCATGGCGGCTTTAATTCAACACCATCATGTGAATTCGTCCTTGAGGTTGAAAGTTCATCCCTTCTGAATGTCACATTTTCTTTTATCTTCAGAAATGTATATAGAGATGTGAATAAAAGATTGTGTTAAAAGTTGCATGAACAGTAACACATTTATTTTGTATTTCAGCATTAAAATGGTTTGACTTTGAATTAGTTAAATAGAAACTATTTTATACAAACTAAGTTGTAGTGTAATTTAAAAAAAAACAAAACCCAATTAACCACCAGAGTTATGATTTGTCCTTCCTAATTTAGGTTCATTAAAACAGTTGCCACATATCATGATTCAGTTTTCTTGAGCAAAACACCAGAAGTGTGCACTGAGCTGGGTGATCTTTAAGTAAGATGTGTTTATTCTTGGTGTTTCTTTTTTTTTAATGGAAATATTTTTTCACAGGTGGGAAAGGTGGCATAGCTACTTTAATATCAGTTTCATTCTTGTGAACTCTGGAGAGATAGTGGACCTCAGTTCTTTGAGGGGGATGATGCCTCATTTAAATTCTCTAAGCTTTGTACATAGGTAAAAAGCTAAATGATACTGATGAGTTCATAGAAAACTTTCTCCCTCCTCTTCTCAGTGACCTCTTTGTTTTAGACCTTCCAATTATGGATAGAATTTGTCATGTATTTGTATGTGTGTCTCATTAAAATTAACAGAAAGCCAATGTCAATGGAGACTAAAGCCAATGTATTAAGAAACTTGGGAAGCATTTTCCCATTTTCTCTAAAATTTATGTGATATGTATTCTACCTTTACGCTTCTGAGAATTTATTTTATTTAGGGAATATAGCTGAGAAACAGAAGAATAGAGTTTTAATTTATTTCTTCTTATAACCAAAATTGCAGTTTGCTGTGCTAATTAGAGCAGCTGGAATACACAGTCTGCCTTAAATCCCAGGAGAATTCAGCAAAAGAGGCTGGTTTTAAGTTTTTTGTTTTGGTGGTTTGTTTTGTTTTAGATTTTGGGTTTTGTTTTTTTTTTTGTTTGTTTGGTCAACTGTCTCTAAGGTTGTAAATTAAAGCCTCTTTTTGGATAATGAGAAAAGCTTACAGATTCTGGTGGTGGGTCAGGTTTTAGTGTTTTTGGGGGTGTGAGGGTTTGGGAGTTCCCTGCCCCCCCCCCACCCACTTTGTANTTGCCTTACACGCAAGGTGAGTTGGAGGATCGGCCGGGGGAGGGTTAGAAGAAAAGTCGTTAGTGAGGTTACTCGGCAGAGAGGAGAAGCCAGAAACTAGACCGCCCAAGACGCTGTGCCCCAGAGACACTGACTGCCAGCCTGAGACACTCTGTTATCTATATTGTGAGTTCTTATTCCTAAACATATCAACAAGCCTACGAGTGAAGTAGACATCACCATTATTTCCTTTTCACAGCATATAGTATAATTTTCTCTACTAAAATATTCAATTTACCTCAAACCAGCACAGGGGGGTTTGGGGTTGGTGGGTTTTTTTTGTTTTGGGGTGATTTTTGGGTTTGTTTTGGGGTGTTTTTTTGGTTTATTTTGGATTTTTTGAGAGGGAGTGACAGGGAATTCATTCCGATTCACATTTCCCTCAGACCATGGCCTTTTGATTTAGAAAAACTATCAGTCTAATAAACTGTGGCTAACAGTACTTTGAAAATTTATCGTAGAGGTCTGAGGTCTCTGAGAGCTGCCTAGCTACAGAGAGAGAGTACAAAGAAGCTGTAGGAACAGTAAAAGACATGTTGATTCTCTTAGGTCTTCTAATAAAGAGGCTGCCTACAGGGAGGCTGGGGAGGGACTATTTACAAGGTTTTGTAATGACAGAATGAGGAGTAATGGTTTTCAACTGGCAGAGCGGAGATTTAGAGTGGATGTTAGGAGGAAGTTCTTTGCAGTGAGGGTGGTGAGGCACTGGCACAGGTAGCCCAGCGAGGTTGTGGCTGCTCCCTCCCTGGTGGTGTTCAAGGCCAGGTTGGATGAGACCTTGAGTGACCTGTGCTAGTGGGAGGTGTCCCTGCTTGTGGTGGGGGCAGTTGGAACTAGATGATCTTTGAGGTCCCTTCCAACCTAAATCATTCTGTGGTTCTATGATTCTATGTTTGTTTTCTTCCCAAGGTAACTAGTATGTTAAAAGACTCCACTATGGGAGATGCATTGAGTGTCCTACTTGATGCTAGATGCAGATGACAGAGGTTTGCTGAATCAGTGGGACCTTGGTTACACTATGCCTTGAAATATGATTGTGTAAATCTGCCTCAGTGATAAAAATTACACTGTTGTTGCTTTGAGGTTTTATTTGCAACTTTATTATGAAAAGCTTGATCATAATGTAAATGTCTAGGTGCTGATACTTGTCAAGCTCAAGCACTAGACAACCTTTCATGTGTTGACAAAAATGTGGGCAAAACCCAGCTTTTGAAATGGTGTGCAGAGAATTTACTTAACTAGTAAAGAGGAAAACGTCAGTTTGTCTGGAATCATATAAAATGAAAATTAATGAGAGTTGCTACATATGTAAATTTAGTGCTCCAGAGAATTGTGGCAGAGATGTGCTCTCTTCATCTTCAGTAAAGAGGAAAAACCCAAAGAATTTGTTTTAGTGCATCATTAGGGAAGCATATCTAATGGCAATTAATGGACAGAATAGTAAGAGTGCTTTTATGTTAGGGCAAAATTTACCTTTAGCAGCTAGCTTGTTCAAGCTTTAACTTCTATTCCAAACTACAAAACTTAACTATGTGATCAGAATAAACTTACCTAGTAGGAGTATTATCAGTAGTCAAGTTTGTTGTCTTAAGGAGAAGTGACTTTAGAACCTAAACCTCTGTATTCCACCTTAGGCATTTGGATGTCAGTTTCAATTCCTAGTAAAGAGCATGGGTGAATTGTCTCTGAATCATAATTTTTTGTTCTAACTCACGTTATCTTTATTGTCTAAAATCTTGTGGTCGTGGTTATTCATGTCAAGATTGCATTTCAGTTGCAACTGAATGCCAAGTTAAAGATAAAAAGGTCTTACTTGTCTTAAAATTTGCTACAGAGTTTGCAAATCACTTTAATCACCCACCAATCTTCTTGCTAATGAAGGCTGAAGTCAGAAATTATTACAAAGTAGTGTAAGGAAATCAAAGGCCAAAAGTCACAGCATGTGAGCTGGTCCCAGATGAACCCATCATATTGTCACTTTGAGGTGCAATGTTACAACTTCCTACACTTGGGAGTTGATCAAATTGCAAACTGAGCAAAGTTACACAGAAAATACAAGCAGGAGTGCTGCTGTCTGTGTGTGGCACTCCACTCTTCAGAAACAGATTATTAGCAGTGATACCTTAATAACTGCATTGTTTCCACAGACAAGATATATTCTGTTCTCTGCTGTAATGAGATTTTTATTTCTAGTCTAAACCTTCACAATGGGAATCAAGAACTAAACTAACTGATATCTTAAAGAGTTTTCAGAGAACCATGAAATGTATTGGATTGATTGGAAGGAGGACCTTGTGCTATTAGTGCAGGTTTGACCACAGGCACTTCTCAAAATGCTATCCCTTTATTCAAAATACCTGCATTCTGGTGAAAGTGAGGGAAGACTATGGTACATTCAGCTTTGACTTGCTGGAAAAGCCAAAAGAACAGAAGAATCCTTGCATCCTTTCTGGAGATCTCCTTATGTGGTGTACCTCAAAGTACAAATAGAAGCTTTTACTTTTAGGTATTAAAGTGTTTACAATATGAATAAAAGATGCTAGAACAAATTTTAGATATTGACCATAACTACTTAAGCAAATATGTGTTTTCATTTTCTGAAAATGGTTTTGTGTGGCCAAATGTGATATTTTTCTGTGTTTGAACTATCGTACATCAACACCATAAAATTAATATAGTGTAACCACTATCAACCATTTCCATCAAGCCAGAATGGTTTCTCAAAATTGTGCTTTATACTATATTAGTACTTTCAGAAAGCAAGTTTAAGATTTATTCTGATCTGTCAGTGGAATATTAGTTTTTGAAATCCGATTGTGACAATTTAGCTGTCAAGGATGGTTATTTTACTGCTAACACATCTATCTGGGGCTTGTGGGCAAAGCTTACATAGGTTTTTAACTGTTTTGCAATGCTCTGACAATTAACCAAGTAGCCCAAGATTAGGATCCAGGTACCCTGGATGCAGTTTGCGTCCTCCTATAAATGGCTGAGGTATAAGTTTTGAAAAGAACGAGAACAAAAGGCTAGTGACTATTACATGTCCTATATGTCCAGTAATTGTGGCATTGTATTTAAGCTTAAATTTTAATAAGCTACCTCTTAATCTCTCTCCATTACTTATAATGACTGAGGTAGTGTTTCAGAGATGTTTTAGCAAATAATTATTTGAAATCCTAATGACCAATGCCGATCACAATGTTGTTATCTACTTCTCTATAGAATACTCAATTCTGCCACACATTTTTAGACATTTATCATAATGAGTACCTGATTCAGCCCAAATATAGCTGAAGGGTTTTCTGCTCAAAATACATTGAGCTTTGCACATGTGCCTTTTATGTTCAGATACACAGTAACTTGCACTGAATGGGTGAGAAGTCATTACCTCTTCAGTAAGTACTCTCTAATTAAAGCAATTGTTTCTTGCAGCACTTGTTCTTACTGTGTCATTGAGTTCCCACAGGTTATGAAGTTTTTTGTTTACTTTGCGTTAAACTTTCCCACCCTCGCTATGGGAAAAGCTTTCCTAAAATTAGATACAACTCCTGTGACAGGGTTTATTAAATTTTCTTTTGGAAATGAGAGGAACTGAAATCTAGCTCAGAACCACGTTGAATAATGGGAAAGTCCAAACACCTGAATTGAAATTTGAAGTGGGGAATCCATTGCATTGAAGTCACAGTCACCAACAGTTCTAATCTAATGAATAAACAGATGCACTTTTTTTCCCCCCAATATGCAAAAAAAAGCATTAAAAACTAAAATCCACAATCCAGACCACTTCTCAATGTTAAATCAAGCCTATATTTGGAATTTGAGTGCAAAAATAATTTTTGCAATTCATTCGCATTCAGTATTGTTAATGTTGTTAATTCTTTAAAGTTGAAAATATGTAGACATCTGTGAATGAAAAACAAAATGAATTTATATGTGTGTTTAGAATTGAATTATCAAGTATTATGCCTCAGATTATAATCTACAAGTCAGTTAAGGTCCAGAAATAAAATTCTGGTTTAGAATCTTGCCTCATTATATTTGAAATACTCAGTCTAATTTTGTGTTAATGATAGATTTGTAACTAAAGAAGACATTGGGTGAATGTGCAATTAAAGTTCTTAATGTTTTGAAGATCCACACATACAGAGGAAAGATAAGAGAATTAGCAACTGTATTTTGTCACGAGTGTGAAATTAAGGATCTTTATTGCTCTAAATGTGCAGAACTGTAGCATTCAGCCACCATGTGCCTAAGTGCAAGCAAGTATGTAATGTGCAGGCAGGTGATGAATTGAACTGAAAATGAGTTGATGACGTTTTCAGTCTCTGAAATGAACCTAGTGTGAGGTTAATACTGATCTTTTTGCATCATTGGTTTAAGAGCCCTAAGGAACCAGAGACAACACTTGAAACAAATTAGCACTAAGTTGCCCTAGTTTAGGAACTTTTTTCATGTTTTTGTGAGTGATAAAAGCAAACAGAATTTTACCATTTACTATTACTTCGTAATGAAACCTTTTCTTGGATTCCTGCCAGAGGCAAGCTGGTGATCAAATGGAGCAGCAGCTTTGCATTTCCGTCAAAGCTAGCCGATTCTTAAATCATTAGAAAGTGATTACAGAAAAGCAACAAAACGAGTAGGTAAAAATAACTTTTGTCCCACCAGCTGAAGTATCTGAAATTTGATAACTCTTATTCCCAGAATATCACACATACAGTGAAACCACTGCTAGTAAAACATGAGCTGCTAAAGTGGAAGATGCTATGGAAGTGCTTTGATTTATAATTAATATAGTGCAAGTGCAGTAGCATGCAAATTCTTCCAGACTACTTCTACAGAGCTAGTGAACTATAGAAAACAGCAAATTTAATCTTGGAAGCGCTAAACGCTCTTCATTCCACTCAATGATTAATGGATGTAAATGTCACAATATTATAATTTTTTACATTTCACTGTAAAATAGAATTGTGAGCTGATGGAAAGGGCTCTCACATTGACAAGAAGTTCTTCTAAAGGCAGTGTGGTTGTTTATGGTTGCAGAAGGTAATATACAGGAGATACCACTTGATTTGTTCCAGGAGGATTTGAAGTGTTTGGAAGTTTCTGCTGGTGCAGCATTATTGTGCTCCTGTGTATCTCCAGATGGGCAGTGGCAAAACAGAAAGCTTGTACCTTTAAATACTGGTGTTTTCATGTCGACATTGGAAGCTACTGAGTAAACTTTAAAAGTTCAAAAGGTTTTCAGCTTTAATTCCAGGATTTGTCATCATGCAGAAATGGCACTGAATTGAGTGCAAAATGCAGCATTGCAGTATTGCATTAGGTGAAATGGAGCACCCCGAATCAGTTATTGAACCTACCAATATCTTATCAGAGCAGAATAGCTTAGATGAGAAGTAGAGCTTGAGGGCTAATCAGAAAATTTGGGTTTGTACTGTTATAATATCTAAAGTCAGTCATGAATGATTAACTGTGATGCTGGAGACAGCTGACCTACCTCAAAGGAGGTGCAAATACTAGTTCCAAGCTTTGGCTAATAAGAACCAATTCAGATGCTGAAAAATTAGAGAAAGCAAGGCTGAAGGCTGTGTTGGAGAAGTCTAAATATTCCTTCTCATTGTGTTGCTACCTAGGATTTAAGAAATCCACCAAAACTTTGTGTGTTTTTCTCACTAAAGTCATGTTAGAGAGGCTACCAATGTCCAGGAATCCCCTGTCTCACTTATATGTTTGTAAATACTGATCTTCAAAACTTACCAAAATCTGCATTTGGCATATCACCCACTTTTCCCTGTTTTGTGATGCCACATACAATTTAATTTCCATCTGTGGGCATCCTGGTGCTGTTTAACACACGTGAATGGAGGTGGGACATGGAACTGTTGGAGCGGGTCCAGAGGAGGACCACAAAGATGCTGTGAGGACAGGCTGAGAGAGTTGGGGCTCTGCAGCCTGAAGAAGAGAAGGCTTTGAGGAGACCTTAGAGTAGCCTTCCAGTATCTGAAGGGGACTTACAGGAAGGCTGGGAAAGGACTATTGACAAGGTCTTGTAATAAGACAAGGGGCAATGGATTTAAACTGACAGAGGGGAGATTTAGACTGGATGTTAGGAGGAATTTCTTTGCGGTGAGGGTGGTGAGACACTGGCACAGGTTGCCCAGGGAGGCTGTGGAAGCTCCCTCCCTGGAGGTGGCCAGGTTGGATGAGGCCTTGAGTGAGCTGTACTAGTGGGAGGTGTCCCTGCTTATGGTGGGGGCAGTTGGAACTGGATGATCCTTGAGGTCCCTTCCAACCTTACCATTCTATGATTCTATGAATTGGTTCAGTTTGCATAGTTAGTCATGCTAAGTCCCCATTCAATGTTTGTAAGATGGAGCCCATCATGTCCTCTGTCACATCCAAGGGCCTGTCAGCATACTCCAGTTGAATTAAAAGGCTAGAGTACAAAATCCCTGTAACTTGTGCAGTGAGATATCCATGTCTGCTTTTTATACATTCTCTTTTTTTTCATCCTTATATCATCTGAACTGCTTCCAGGATGCATAAAATGTTGTATACAGACCTACATAAATTCTGCTAGCTGAAAGTGGCTCATTTTTCTGGCCTACTTTAAAATGTAGAAAAGGTAGGAGATTACCTACCTGCCGAAAGAACTGGGAAATGAATAATTAAAAAGATTGAATGAAGAAATCTCACTGTTTTGGAACTGCATTTTAGTGGTTAAGTTGTTGCATCTTTATTCTTAATTACCACTACTCTTGTATGTATTGTGCATCTGATCTAGGGAAGTGCTCTGTTCAAGTAGTCATTGCTGCTGCTTCCCATATATTGAGCTTGAGTTTTACATAGTTTTCTGTTCTAAAGTAGTATTTTACAAGCGCCGAAAATAGTACTTTGAGGGGGTGTGGTGTGGAGTTGGTGTGGATCAGGCAGTGGCTTTTTGTCATATACAAATGGAGGTATTTCTGTAAGAGAGCCTGTAACTGCGTAGTGCCTGTAACTGCGTAGTGCCCCACACAGTCTTCAACCAAAGAACTGACTGTCTTTAGGACTCTGGTGTGACTCTGAAAACACCAAATTGAATCATAGAATCATAAAATGGTAAGGTTGGAAGGAACCTCAAGGATCATCCAGTTCAAACCCCCTGTCATAAGCAGGTACACCTCCCACTAGAACAGGTCACTCAAGGCGTTGTCCAGCCTGGCCTTGAACACCTCCAGGGAGGGAGCAGCCACAACCTCCCTGGGCAACCTGTGCCAGTGCCTCACCACCCTCACTGCAAAGAACTTCCTCCTAACATCCAGTTTCAATCTCCCCTCTGCCAGTTTAAACCCATTGCTCTTTGTCCCGTCATTACAAGACCTTGTAAATAGTCCCTCCCCAGCCTTCCTGTAGGCCCCCTTCAGATACTGAAAGGCTACTCCAAGGTCTCCTGGAAGCCTTCTCTTCTCCAGGCTTCAGAGCCCCAGCTCTGTAGCCTGTCCTCACAGGAGAGCTGCTGCAGCCCTCTGAGCATCTTTGTGGCTTCCTCTGGACCCATTCCAACAGCTCCATGTCCTTCCTGTGCTGGGGTCTTCAGAACTATAAAAGTTGCATGTGTTTTACCACCTGAAGCATTTTATAATGACCTTGCAACCCAGGGATCATCTCTTTTCTGTTTTAGCTTAGTGAGTTTTAAGTAGCTTCTATGTCATCTCTTGAAGGTGCATTGTCATGAAAGCAGCATTCAGATTGCACTTGGCAGCCTATACTAACTGCAGGTATTCTTGATTGAAATCTGAAGGAGCTGCACAATGTTTCTTCATACCGAGGACTTCTCAGAAGCCTGAATGCGAGCTGGGTATATGAAGTTTTCTAATTTTCTGATAACAAGGTGGGGAAGGTGCCTTGGATGAAACTGAAGAAGGACATATTTTTTTAGTAAGACCTTGGTTTTGCCCTGCTGTTTGTGGTTTTTTTTTTTTTTTTTTTTTTTTTTGTTTCATTTCTCTTGCATTTTATTTCCCAGNCTCATCTCTCTTGCATCTTATGTCACAGGCAATGTTCTTAATGTACAAAAGTAATTATAAAGGGAAATCAAATGCAAGTGCTTGACGTTTTCTTTTATTTATCATTGACATAGTTTAACTTTCTGATTTCCTAATCAATTTTTATAGATGACTAAAAGAATAATGTAGAACCTTTCATGGGAGCACATGATGCCTGGCCTCAGAGACTTTATTGAAAGTTTTGGAGACTAGGTCAATATTGAAAACTATTTTTTGTTGGTTGTTTTTTTGGGGTTATTTTTGCAATCACGATACCTTGTTAAAAATGGACTTTAGGTTTTTTTTTTGTTTGTTTGTTTTTTTCTTTTTTATAAATCTTTTCAATCAAACTTAATATTAACAGCAACATAAAATAGCTTATTTTGACATTTTTTAGTTCTGAATGCACTCCATGCATATCAGAACTCCATGCAATGTCCTGACCCTGCAGATGCACGATTGAAGTCTTCTAAGTCTGCATAAATCAGTTACCCTGCATAGCCATACTACTTTGACTGTGATTATGTTTTGAATTGCCTTTGGGCTTTGATGTATATTTCTAATTTTGGACTGGTTTGGTTTCACAGGTATGCTTTTGAATTTCACTCTTAATGCCACTCTGGTATCCTTTTTTACAGTGTGTCTTGTTTTCAAATGCTCATCCTTTTACTGTCTTGACCTGTTGGCTTTCTTGTTACAACACTATGGGTTCATTCTAAGATGTTCAAGTACTTCTGATGACGAGTAAATTACTGGAGACATCTTGGAAATCCATTGATTGCATCAGGGTAAAATTACTGAAAGTGGATGGAGAGTCAGAGTTGGAGATTCAAGCATATTTAAATTAAGTGTGCTTCTGGATAGAGGGCTTACAAGTGGTTCCTCACTAACTGTAGCAGTACTTCTGCCTGTTTTCATTGAGGTTAGTAAGCCACAGGATGTAACTTACAAAGCAGAGTGTTTCATCTTTATGTAATTCCAAGTCTCATTCATGGGCAGAGCATCTCTGATTAAAGCCTTTTGTAGAACCTTGTAGAATTGGCCCTGAGAGCTCTGATTTCCATCCTCTTGAGTGTTTCAGTAGTGAAAATAGCTGAGATGAGTTAAAAATGTACATGGAATGGCTCTGTTGATGATAAAAACAAACCCCCAAACCAAAACAGTAATAAAAATATTAAACTAGTTTGCTCCAACAAGTGATAATACATTCAGACCTGAGTCTTTAAGCCATTCTGTGGCTTAGGCTTTGCTTTGAAATCCAAAGTGCTAACTGATAAGAACAATGACTATCTTTTGCACTTTGGCCAGAAATTCTTTGTAAACCTTCAGTTCTCATATTATGTTACAGAACTTTCAAACCTTCCCACTCTACTGCTAAATTAGTATAATTTTCAAATAACACAGATGGGAAGGTAGAAGTAATTAGCAACCTGCCTGCTTTGGCCTTATCATCAAAATTTTCTGAAGCAGTAAGAGAAAAAGTAACCCCAGCAAAAAAATACTGCTGCAATCATTCAATTAGCATACTTTTAATATGGCACAATTATTTATAAACCTTTTCTCACATCTAGTTGACTCTGCTCCTGGATGATAATCAACCAGCATTTGGCAAGTAGAGTGGCACTTATGGACCAAAAAGAAAGTAGCTTTAAACTGCCCTATGTTTAGGTGCTATCACATTTAACAGATAACTCAAGTATTCTTTCATACTGCTGCACTTGGTTTCTCTCCCTACAGATCTATATTTCTGCCTTGTCTCAGTTCTGTCAGTGCTTTGTGTCAGTACCAAGACCTTATTCACCTCAAAAAATGAAGTGTTGCTTTTACTTCTAGCTGCAAAATGAGGGAGGGGAAATTGCGAAACAAAACATCTTTTTGTTTTTTTTTATGCCCTTGAGATTTGAATCCTGTGTTAACTCAGAAATGCATATTTATTATTTCTGAGAAATGCTGCATGACTCAAGCTCTAGGACAGAAATAAAATAAAACCCCAGATGTACTCAGGTTACTGCAGCATTGATTGAATATCAATAAAAATCTAATAGAATAACTTGCAGCTTTTAAAGAGAAAATGGAGGAAAGTATAAATTTCTTTAATAGTCCGAGGTGGCAGCTAATTGTTATCAATTATTTTGTTCAATTTTTAATAATGTCTAATTTTAATTTCTTTTGTTTGAAGCTTGTGCCTTTTTAACTGTAAAATGCCAATGAGAGTAGATCTAATTGTGTGACTTTTTTCTTAAGTTGCTGCCAGTAAAGCTGGCTGTTATGGAACTATTAAATATGCTGGGTTGTTGCTACCAAACAACAAGTTTTATGGAAGTGAACTAGATTCACAATTGCTGTGACACTCCTCATTAGAAGAACAGCAAAACTAATGATCCCCACTGACTCAGTTTTATTTTGTATGCTTTTCTGAGTACTTGGATAATAAATAATTTATGAAACTTAAGAAAATTCTTGTCTTGTAAGCAGTTTAATGTTAGATACCCTTTCGAGTAGCATTATGTAATGTAGCATTGAGTGACTTGAGTGACATGTGATGTGAAGACAGTTCATTGTAGAATTATCTGTGATATTTGAAACTCTCCTAGTACTGGAACATTCACAGAAATTAAATATTGAAAAAGAAATAATTTCTATTTTACTGTGCTAGAAAATTGCTCATCTCATGAACTATGTAGTGTATTTTGCTATGTTTAGTGACAGAAGGGAGAAAGGAAAAGTTTTTCAAGAAAACCTTATGGTAATTTATTTAGATTACTTTTTTTTTGATCATTCCATTTCAAGGTTTTAAAAATAAGCTCATCTTCCTCTCTTGATGTTTTATTGGAAGCTGTAGAAGGCTTAACTACTTGGAGAGGAGAGTAAGAACTTACAAAACTAGAGGAAAAGAAGTCATCTAATATACATTCTCTTCCTGAAGATCTTTTTCTGCAAAGCCAGATTGGAAGAGAAATTACAGTACCTGAATTTTAGCACTAGTAAGTACAGCAGTTGTACTGGGCTCCATATTTGTTTCCCCTTTTAATCCTGACTAGGTGACGGAAGATTTTATGTCTTACTTTTCTTTCCTAAAGTGTATTTCCATGAAAAACACTCCCTGCTGCAGTGACGATGCTGGAAATAGGCAGAAAGCATGAGAAATCATAGACTCAGAATAGTGAGGTTGGAAGGGACCTCAAAGATCATCCAGTTCCAACCCCCTGCCATAGGAAGGGACACCTCCCACTAGCACAGGTCACTCAAGGCCTCCTCCAACCTGGCCTTGAACACCTCCACGGAGGGAGCAGCCGCAACCTCCCTGGGCAACCTGTGCCAGTGCCTCACCATCCTCACTGGAAAGAACTTCCTCCTAACATCTACTCAAAATCTCCCCTCTGCCAGTTTAAACCCATTGCCCCTCATCCTGTCATTACAATAGTATCTCCCCAGCCTTCCTGTAGACCCTCTTCAGATATTGGAAGGCTACTCTAAGGTTTCCTGGAAGCCTTTTCTTCAGGTTGAGGAGCCCCAACTCTCTCAACCTGTCCTTATAGCAGAGCTGCTGCAGCCCTCTGAGCATCTTCGTGGCCTCCTCTGGACCTGCTCCAACAATTCCATGTCCTTCCTGTGCTGGGGACTCAAGAACTGTACACAGTACTCTGCTCTCGGCAGACCACTTCTGGAGTAAAGGGGGAGAATCCCCTCCCTTGCCCTCCATAAATCCTCCATATATTGCTTATATGGGGATAAAAATCAAAGTCTTGTGGTAGCTAATTGATTTAAACCACATTTCAATCCATATTGTTGGTTTTATCTATGAAGTATGACAAGCCCTTGGCTCAACCAGATGTCTCTTTGCACATTCCTTGCTGGTTTGGTACCTATGTAGTTCACAGAATGAAATGTTACTTTTGGGTCTTGGAGCCCTGTCCTGGTTCACTTATCAGGTCAGTAACGTACTCAAATCGATTTACTTTTCCAGATGTACTGGTATTTCTACATGCCGCATGCAAAAACAGCAACTCTGAATTGAACATTTGAGGACCAGAAGGCCTAGAACTACATTAGTGCAAATCTGTGCATGAGTGAAGTCTCCTAAGGAGGGCAAAGTGAACTGGGTGTCAAGCAAATGCATAGGTGAAACTTGTAAGTTTTGGGTGATGATAAAATAAGCTTGTTAGATTAGCTTATTACCACCACCACTACAAGAAATGACATTTTTCCAGTCCTGTAGTTCTTTTTTTCTTTTGAAGCTGCACACATATACATGCAGTGCCTGCTAAAATCACCAGCTTAAGTCAGCAATCAATGAATAAAACGTTTTGGGTGTACTAGGAATTAAGTCTTAAAAGCCCTTTTGCTTCTGTCCTTCTGTGCGACACTGAGCAAGTTGTTTAGCCATTGTTTTCCCTGACAAATGGGCTTGTCTTGTCTATTCATGTTGTAAATGTTTGGCATGGATTGTCTCAGAATGAGATTTTCCAGAACCTGAAGTAATAAATTCCTGATCTTAACTATAAATGTGTAACTTGTTTTGGTTTATAACTTTGTTTTGCTACTCAGTGTGTATTTTAGTTATTTTTTTCTCTGCAATTTTGAATGTGTGAAATACTTTGTGTGAGTTATTTTGATTTTTTCATTTGGCTGTTTTTCTTTTTTCCCCCCTATTTTTTAAAGAGCAGTTGAGACTTCTGGTGGTGGTGCTTTCAAAATGTAATATTAGTAATATCTTTTGGTAAAAATCCAGACAAAGACTAACACAATATCTTCAGTAATCCTTCTTACATTCAAGTCAGATAAACATCTTTTCTGTTGGGTAGGAAAGATTCTATTTCCTTTCTTTAAGAGATAGGAGTGTAGATGAAAACCTGGGGTATCTTTTGAAGAGATTTCTCTTCTACATCTGTCTTATGTCATTTCAAGACAAAATGATCACTCAATCTTTCTAATTTCAGTATCAAAATAAATGTCAGATTATATTAATCTTTCCTTCAACATGCAGGATAGAAAAGTCAATGTTAGTCATGCCACATCTGTCCTCTTATTACATGGTGGTTGTGTTTTAACTTCTAGGTCTTACATGGACCTGAAATTAGTAACCTTGTGTTATATTTAACTATGTCCTTAAGCAGCAACCACTGAAGCCCAGCAGAACACTTTTTTGTGACTGGAGGGCTTTGACTCTCTAAGTTCTCTAAATATGACCTCAGTATCAACTCTGCTGTGGCACATTTTCAAACATTGCTCTTCAAATAGTTGCTTATTTGCTGAACAGCCACTTCATAGCTGATCAGAATGTTGGCAAATTGCTTTAGTTTTACTTTACATCAGTATGTCCCAGCTTCATAGATATAATAGATCTGCAAAATTAAACATGACTTTCTCAAACTGCTCCCCCCGATCTCCTAACACCTAACCTGAATATCTGCAGAGACCAATATGCTTTGTGTTTCAGTGAAAATTAATTAAAAAATAAAAGAGAATTTAATTAGAAGGAAATAGGCAATACTGACTACAGTAAGACAAGGAACATGGATATGTATTTTTGCTAAGGAATGCTTACAGGATGTCATGATGTAAGGTGCAGATAAAACAAATCAATTAAAGACAAAGTTACTATATGCCACGCCAGTTTCTAGGAAATTTGTGAAAGTGAACATGAATGTTACCTAGCTTTGATACACCATGTTGTAGTATTTGCTTCATAATGAGGTTCTTCTCTGGTAGTATCTTTGCTTCTGTAGTTTTGTAACACAGAAGTAATCTCAAGTCTCTTTTAATATTTCTTGGATACAGAGAAACTCCAAGTTGTGGAAACGGTGGTGCTTTGTCAGTGACATGGACAGAGGAATCAGTGCACCCTCAGCAAGTTTGCAGATGGAACCAAGCTGTGTGGCACAGTCAATTTGCTAGAGGGCAGGGATCCATCCAGAGGGACCTGGACAGGCTACAGAGGTGTGCCCAGACCAACCTCGTGACATTCAACAAGGCCACCTGTAAGGTCCTGCACCTGGGTAGGCACAATCGCAAGCACAACTCCAGGCTGGGTGGGGAATGGTTGAGAGCAGCCCTGAGGAAAAGGACCTGGGGGTCTGGGGTGATGAAAAGCTCAACATGAGCCTGCAGTGTGAGTGCAGCCCAGACAGCAAC
>VWYK01053401.1:0-17056 GCA_013399775.1 Semnornis frantzii
CCCTTCCAACCCTTAATGTTCTACAATGCTCTCACTCTGTGATGGGGATGGAAGAATGCTCTCTGTTCACAGATGATGTGAGAGTTCATGAGCACACTGAAACCAAGGCCCAGCCCTCTCACTGCCACTCTTCGCTTTCTTTCTTCTTAGAAAGAAGCTGGGAAAACAGCAACCTGCATAGAGGTGCTCCCCATGCACTGCATTTTAGCCTGTCTCACAGGCAACAGGAGCCTGAGATGTGGTGGTCACTTGGTTGGTCCCCACAGTAGCAACATGCCCAGAGGACCAAGGTGGAAGCAGGGTCCAACCATGGATGCACACTGGTTCTCTCCTGGGCATTGCTGCTGGCATGTGCCCCCTGACCTGTCCCTGCACCACATGTTAGCTGCCTCCTCTCACCGTGAGCACCTACAGAAGTGGGAGATAGGGGAGGCAGAAGCCTTCCACCTCAGTGCCATGGGTTCCCAGAGGGGCAATGGTTTGAAATTAGAGAAGAATAGATTCAGGTTGGATGTTAGGAGGAAGTTCTGCACCGTGAGGGTGGTGGAATACTGGAACAGGTTGCCTAGGGAGGTGGTTGAGGCCCCATCCTTAGAGATATTCAAAGTGAGGCCCAACAGGGCTCCAGGCACCCTGATCTAGTTGAGGATGCCCCTGTTGAGTGCAGAGGGGTTGGACAAAATGCCCTTTGGAGGTCGCTTCCAGCCCAGACCTTTCTGTGACTCTCTGGTACTCTGCTGCCACCAGCACCCAGAGTTGGGTAGCTTTGCTCCAGCTCCCACCACAGCACAGGGCAATGCCAACATCCCTGCCAGGAGGGTCACCCAGGACCCTTCCTGCCCTTGCAGGTTAGATGAGTTCTGATTTGCACAGGTGTTGAGCACCCTCCACCCCCAGCAGCTGTCAGGGCTGTCACAACCACTCAGCACCTCCCAGGATCTGGCCTTTTTTCCCCTGCTCTTTTATGAAGCCCTCATTTTACAGCTTGTTAATTTGTACTTTTTTGAGCTTTTAACAGGGAGCAGGGGCCAGGTCTCCAGGCAGCTCCTTGGCCATGAGAAATCCCATTTGGTATTGTATAAATGATTGCAGATATTCCTAATATTGCATCTATTGTGTAAATACTGACTGCATGTTTGAAAAACACAAATAAATATGAGCTGGGCTGAGGGCTGGAACAGCTGCCTGTGAGCCATGCTGGGCCCCAGGGGAAGGAATCCACATTTTAAACTAATGTGTAAATATGTAACCTGCCTGCAGCCCCTGCCAGCACAGCATCAGCAGCCCTTGGAAGCTGCCCAGGCTCTCAGCTGCACAGCCACACTCTAACAGAGCTATAAATACTCCTTCTGCACTGGGCAGCTGAGCAGCCAAGGGCTCACCTGGCAGGAAGGGGTCACCAGGAGTCTCCTACCTGAGACCACTGTGCTCAGAGGGGCACATGCTGGTGGGAGATGCTCAAGGCTCCCAGTCCCTAAAGCCTTCCTTGGGTCCTGGACCTCATCAGTCCAGATCTAGCAGACCTCAGCATTACACACTGCAGGCAGATATGAGCTGCTGGGCCACCAGGATCCACAAGCATACCTCTTCCAAGCCCAAAAAACTTCCCTGGTTGGGGTAGGAGCCTCTCCCTGCTTGCAGGCTTTCCCTCATCTCCTGTGGGTGCAAGAAAGTCAGAGAGCTCCCCACAGTTCCTGTCCCAGAGCAAGGTGCCCCTTGCCAGGAAGCAGAACCAAGGGCCATGAGCCCACCTCCTGCTGCCTCCAGCCCTCAGGTACTGGAAGCTTCCAGCACCTCCTCATGACTCCCCAGTTCACTCCTATTACCTAGGACTGGCTCTGAGTGGGATGAGGAACCCCTTTAACCCCTTCCCCACCCAGACCAGGGGCACTACAAGTTGTCCTCTTGGCACAGCAAATGGAATGGTGAAGCACAGGTGAGGAGGTAGCCTTCATCCCTGGCCTTCAGTTTTGCTGGACATGGCTGGAGCTGAGCTTTATCCAGCTTCTCTTTTTTTGGGGGGGATCTTCCCAGTCTTTTCAGTCCAGTTTAACTAGTGCCCACTACTCAGCTGAGTGCAAACACATCTGGGGCTACCCAGAGCCACAGAGCTCCTGAAGAGCATGAGGATGCTGGATTGGCTACAAGCACTGATATGGGGCAGATCTGCTCCTCAGCCAGTGGAGGGTGCACAGCAAAGGTGATGCCAGGCTGTGTGGCAGGTCCCATGACCCAGGACTGCAAAGGGAGGTCCCAGTAGCCAGAGAGCCCCAGTACCCTGCCAGCAGGCAGCTGGCACAGGCAGAAGGTGAGGGGAGAATCTGGGCCCAGGAGATGTGGGTCAGGGAGTCACTCAGTGGGAGTTGCTAGAGATGCTTCTGGGCAGATGTCTGCCCCCTGAGGAGAGATGGGACTTGTGCCATTCCTCTTGGCAGAGAGGAAGACTGGGATGTGCCTTCCCATTTCCAAGGCTGCAGGCATTTTTCAGGCATGGAGTGCCAGCTCTGCCCTTAGCTGCAGGTGGCAAAGATTAAGCCCCAAGGTCTGCACAGGACCAAATGCTGCAGGGAGACCTTCCCTGACTTCTCCTCCTGCCCACTCTCTGAGGTAGCCAGAGAAGTGTTCCCCAATGACTTAGTGGCTCCTGTGTGCTGGGGATCAGCTCAGGGCAGCATCTGCTCGTGGGTTTGGCTCTACCAGGGACCACCACGGCCACAAACTCCTCCAAAACCTGGCTTGGCTCCTCCAAGCTCCTGTAGCTGCTGTAGGTGCCCCAGCTTGGCCCAACAGGATCAACCCCCCTTTTTGGCTTGTAAGGTTACATCTCCAAGCCCTTGTGTAGGCATAGGCAAGGGTCCTCAGCCAAATGAGGCAGCTGGAGGCAAGCAGAGCAAGGCAGAGAGGATGGACAGCACAGGATCAAGCTGTGCATCAGGGTCCAGCTCCTCCCCTGCAGCCACAGATTAAAATAACAAACTCAGGAGGATCCAGGGTCTGGCAGAGCCTGTGGAGCTTGCCTGGCCCTCAGTCCACAGGCACACCCAAACAGCATTGTTGAGAGGGACTGAACAAGAAAAATTAAGGGTTGTGATTCTCAGAGTTCCCTGAGGAGCCCTGACATTGCCATGAAAACTAAAGCCATGGATCCCATCCCTGCATGTCTCTGGGGTGGTAAAGAGCTCTGGCTTGTGCAACCCACTGCAGTGCATCAGCAGCATTTACACCAAGGAAATCCTGAGCAACTCCACTGCTGGGGATGGTTTTGGTCAGCACAAAAGCCAGGAAGCAAAACCTCTGCCATTGGGCTGGGAGCAA
Source organism: Semnornis frantzii (assembly GCA_013399775.1). Taxonomy (NCBI): domain Eukaryota; kingdom Metazoa; phylum Chordata; class Aves; order Piciformes; family Ramphastidae; genus Semnornis; species Semnornis frantzii. Next base: position 3,316 of record VWYK01053401.1, read on the forward strand.
TGACTGCAAGGTTCAGCAGGTGAGCTTCCACCAGGCAAAGTCATCTCAGTGCTTAACTATCTGCTGAGAGTTGCAAGACATCACAGAGCCACAGAATGAACCTGGTTGGCAGAGACCTCCAAACTCCTCCAGTGCCACCCTCGCCCCATGCCTGCAGGGTCACCACTGCACCATGTCCCCAAGCACCAGAGCCACAGCTTGGGCACTCCCAGGGATGGTAACTCCAGCACTGAGCCTCCCCTGGGGCAGCTCAGAACCATTTCCTCTGCTCCTGTCCCTTGGCACCAAGGAACAGAGGCTGCCCCCTCCTTGATCCAGCCTCCCTCTGGAGAGCTGTAGAGAACAAGGAGGTCTCCCCTCAGCCTCCTCTTCATCAGACTGAACACCCCCCAGCTCCTTCAGCCCCTCCTTGTAGCCCAGGTCCTCCAGGCCATCCATTTCCTCTTGGTTAAGTCTAAGTCCTTTTTATCTTCAAATGAAACACAAAACTTCTGTGGCTGATTGAAAACTATTCAAGGAGAACTTGGGGGGTTTGGACAAGCTCATGAGCTGTCAGTGAGAGGGACCTCTGCTTCTCCTCACAGCCTCGTGTCTCTGCACAGGAGACCAGGAGAGATTTTGGTGCAAAGATTTTGGCCTTCCTTAGACATCTCTGCTGAGTGGTTGCATGCAGCTGCAGGCACTGGGATCTCCTGCCACCCCCCTCACTTGGTGAGAACTGCTCAGTTTGGTACCAGGCATCTTTGTCAGGCCTTTCCTGTGGTCACCTGAGGATCACAAAATCATAGGGGTCAGAAGGGATCTCCAGCAACCACCCAGGCCAAGCCTCCTGCAGAGGAGGAGCACTCAGGGTAGGGCACACAGGAACACATCCAGGTAGTTTTGGAAGGTCTCCAGAGCAGGAGACTCCACAGCCTCTCTGGTAGCCCACTCCAGGGCTCTGCCACTCTCCCTGTGAAGAAGTTTCTCCTTGTGTTGAAGTGGATGAGACAGAGAATGCCTGGCCCAGACATGGTGCATGGAACAGGTGATGCCCTCAAATACTCCTGCCCTTCCTGCCCAGACCACCCATGCACACCTAGAGTGAGAGGTCACCAAAGCTACCTGTGCCCCACTGACAGCCCACAGGCCTGGGGCAGAGTGGCAGGAAAGCAGCCCAGTGGGAAAGGATCTGGGGGTGCTGGTGGACAGCTGAACATGACCCAGCAGTGTGCCCAGGTGGCCAAGAAGGCCAATGGCATCCTGGCTTGGATCAAAACCACTGTGGCCAGCAGGAGTAAGAAAGTATTGGTGCCCCTGCACTCAGCCCTGCTGAGGCCATGGCTTGAGTACTGAGTTCAGTTCTGGGCACAAGTGAGGAGACATTGAGGGGCTGGAGGGTGTCCAGGGAAGAGCAATAAGGCTGGGGGCATCATATGAGGAGCACCTGAGGGAGCTGGGGTTGTTTAGTCTGGGGAAGAGAAGACTGAGAGGAGACCTCGCTGCTCTCTACAGATCCCTGGAAGGAGGTTGGAGTGGGGCTGGAGTTGGTCTCTCCTCCCAGGTAATCAGAGCCAGGACCACAGGCAATAGGTTGAAGTTGTGCCTGGGGAGGTTTGGATTGGACATGAGGAGAAACTTCTTTAGTGAGAGAGTGGTGGGGAGTTGGAACAGGCTACCCAGGGAGGTGGAGGAGTCCCCAAGCCTGGAGGGGTTCAAGAAGCTGTAGATGTGCTGCTTCAGGACATGGTTTAGTGGCCATGGGGGTTGGGTCATGGTTGGACTCGATGATCTTAGAGGTCTTTGCAGCATTAATGATTCTATGATTGCTTCTTGCCCCATGCTCAGACATGCCTCTTGCTGAACAAGCAGGCACCAAGTGCCATGGTTAGGCCCTGTACTCCTCCCTGAACACTGTGGTCACCTCCACACCACATGGGTACAGTGCAGGTGTCCTTCACACCTCTGGTTTCACTCAGCAGATGGAACTGCAGCCATGCAGCTGCCTCACTGCCAAGTGAGCAGATCAGCAGCATCATTCATACCCAGGGAGAATCCTTTTGGGGGAGTCTGAGCTTTCAAAGTTGGCTGAAGAATTAAGCCTTGATTGCATCACAGTTTAGTAAGAATAATGTCCCATGCACTGAAACTCTGCCCCACCTCCAGTCTCAGCTCAGGTGTACATCCAAGACCATAGCAGTTTCTTGAACCCTTCCAGGGATGGTGACTCCTCCACCTCCCTGGGCAGCCTGTTCCAACACCTCACCACTCTCTCGCTAAAGAAGTTTCCCCTCATGTCCAATCCAAACCTCCCCAGGCACAACTTCAACCTGTTGCCTGTGGTCCTGGCTCTGGTTACCTGGGAGGAGAGACCAACCCCAGCCTCACTCCAACCTCCTTCCAGGGATCTGTAGAGAGTAGTGAGGTCTCCTCTCAGTCTTCTGCCATCAGAAGTCACTGAAGCTAAGAGTCCTCAAGAAACAGTCTGTAAGAGAAGAGAAGCAGGAGGCTGTGGATCACAACAAGAGGCACCCGCACAGCCTGACAAACCCAAAGTTGTGATCTCTTGTTAAAGAGAAGCCACAGCACAGGCAAAGACAAGGTGGAGAAGTCTCCAAAGGCTTCCTCTCACTGCAGCAGTTTTGGGGTCTTCCCCACAGGCCAATCCCACCATGCCAACACTTACTGCATGCACTGAAGAGACCCAGGGCAGAGTCCCCAGCATCTGCAGACACCATGCAGGCTCTGGAGTCACAGCACAAGGAGCAGGGAGCGAGGAGCCTGCCCCATGCACTGCTCCCTGATGGCCTCACCACCAGCCAGAGGGCAGAGCTCCACGCTCGGTGGCTGGCGTGGGTTGGCTGTGGGCACCGCGGGCACGGGCACTCCGAGAGGTCCCAGATGCCAATGGCTCACACTGGCCACAGGTCCACGCAGGCCACATCCCGTTACACATGGCTGTGGCCCCCTCTAGTGGCGTGTCCCAGCCAGCACCTCCGGGCCAGAGGTGAGCCAGAGGGACCCCAGGCCTCCATGAGTCCCTGGTAACCCTGTGCGGGGTGGAAGGACCTCCAGGTCAAACTGCTGCTGCTGCTCCATCTCAAGCACCATCCTCCACGGGGAGGCTTTCTGTAGGGAAGGGCAAGTCCATCAAGGCGAGCAGGACAATCCTGGTGCCCCAAACCTCTCCAGTGGCTCGACTAGAAAGGCTTGGAGGATGCCTTGGCCAAGCAGGTGAATGTTACAGCCAGCCACAGGCACCAGAGTTTGCAATGGTCCCACTGGCTCCTATGAAGGGGGTTGGAGAGGGCTGGGAGGACTAAGCAGAATCCACCTCCAGCAGCTGCTCCAGATGACAAGAGGAGGTACAGCTCTGCAGGCTACAAAGCTAACAAGATGCCTCCTCCCCACAACCAAGATGCTGCACTCTGCATCACTGTTGGCCTGAACTGCCTCAAGGGTTCTGGTTTCATCTTCCTCCACCCATAGCAGTAGCCCAGGGCAGGATGGAAGCTCCTTGTGTTTACTCCCGACAAGCACAGCAGGTCAGGCTCCCTGCTAGCTCCATGTGTGCCCTGCAGCCTGGTTGCTCTTGGTTTCCTAAGCAGGCAGAGCTGATCTGGCTGCTGGTTCTCTCACCAACCACGATTGCTGCAGAGCTCCATGCCTCCATAGATCCTGCAAGGGCAGCAGCACAAACTGCCCAGAGAGAGCTGTATTAAAGCAGCATGGTGGCTCCTTTGGTGGGAGGACAGAGTCAGAGGACAGATCTGGTTGGCAGAGGCCTACAAGCTCATTCAGTCCAACCCTTGCCCCAGCACTGCAGGGTCACCACTAAACCCAAGCTCCTGAACACCCCCAGGGATGGTGACTCCAGCACTGCCCTGGGCAGACCATTCCATACTTCCTGAGATCTAGCCTGAAGCTACCCTGGGGCAACTTGGAAACATTTCCTCTGCTCCTGTCCTGCACCAAAGAGCAGAGGTTGCTGTAGAGGGCAAGGAGGTCTCCCCTCAGCCTCCTCTGTTCCACCTGCACACTCCCAGCTCCCTCAGCCCCTCCACACCCCCAGCTGCTCCAGGCCCTTCTCCAGCCTTGTTGCCCTTCCCTGGAGAGGCTCCAGCCCCTCAGTGTCCTTCCTGCAGCCAGGGCCCAGAGCTGAGCACAGCACTCGAGTTGTGGCCTGCCCAGTGCTGAGCACAGGGGGATGGGCACCTCCTGTGCCTGCTGCCCACCCTGCTCCTGACCCAAGCCAGGCTGCCACTGGCCTGCTTGCCCAGCTGGGCACTGCTGGCTCATGTTCAGTGACTGTCAATCAGTACCATCAGGTCCCTCTCCCAGGCAGATCCATTCTTGCTTTGAAGTGAAGGTGCATGTGACCTTCAGAGATCTAGGAGATGATGGAGCACTCTGGGAACCTGCTAAGCACTCTAGGACTCCAGCAGCTCCTTACCAGCTCACGGAGTTGTGCTTCATTTTCTTCCTACATTCAGGTCCCCAGACTGGAGTGCTGCAGAGTGAAAAGGACACTGTGAGTGCTGAAAAGGACACTGTGAGTGCTGCTGCCTCTGCTCGCCCTCACTGCGAGGCTCCAGCCATCATCTCCCACACCTCTGCAGAACTGCTTAGAAATCAGCCCTTAAGAGATGACCAATAAATGCTTTGGGGGAAGAAAAAGAAACAAAACAAAACCCCAAACCTGCAGACTTCTGAGTATTTCACTCCCCACTGCAGCAGGGCTGGGGCTGTGCACACTGCCCTGCTCACCTCAGCCTGAAGAAAAGCAGAGAGGTGGTTGAACATCTTCCCCTTGGCTTTCCCTTCACACTGGGATGTCCCAAGGGATTTCCTGGACCACACGGCCTGTCTTGTACACCTTGTACAGTGTCTCTAGGATGGAAGATGCCCCATACAGCAATGCCAACATTTACAGCTGGTGAGTCTTTGAGATCCTTGTGTCACCCACCACTGCAGCTATGGATCCTGGATCTGTGGCACCAGCTCTGTGGGGCTGAGTTACCTGACTTGCTGCTGTCATTTCCCCTTCAGAGACACTGAAGGCAAATGTCTCAAACCATCCAGCTCACAAATTTCATTTCTGAGGCTGTCTGCGATGAATTCATCTCACTCTTCAAAAGGTCCATTCCTGGGCACTTAGATGGGCTTTGCCAAGCATTTTTTGCCACAATCTCTGCAAGAACATTCCCCGGAGAGGACAGCATTTCTCCAGGGATGAAGAGAGGACTCTGACTGATCCTCTCACAGCTGACTCCCCTTTTTCAGGTGGCTACACTTAGAGAAAATCTGTTGAACCATTTGTGGTGGACTGCCATGTGTGAGCTCCCCAAGGTGTGCTGGGTATGATGCACCCTGCAAATATCATCAAAGAACCTGTCTGAGGATCTCCAGGGGCTTCACCAGGCTCCCTCCAGGCTCTCAGGCATTTCAGAGACTGCTGCAGTGCTACAGATCTCAGCACAGCATCCCCACCTGAACCTTTGGGATCCCCAAGGTTTTCCTTCCCACCATGGGTTCTGCTATTTCTCTCTCCTCAGGGGAGGAGTAGGGACTCCACTGGAGCCCAGGGTTAGAGGACACTGAACAAACCCTTGGGAGGAGAAGTATAGCAAATCTCTCAGCCTCTGTGTCCAGATTGGTCACTGACTGGAAGGTCTTGATCTAGAACATTTCTTTGGATGCTGAGCATATGCCTCTAAAAATGTCTGTTTGCAAGCTCCTGCACTCATGGCATTCCTCTTCCCTGAGGTCCTGCTTACCCAGATGGGAAGCTCTGCACCCTCCATCTCCACTGATGGGTTTCTGGGCTGTGACTCCCTGCCCCATGGCATTTCTACCTCGTTTCCTGTGACTCCAGAGGGCTTCTGTTAGTCCATTCCTGGTAGGCAGTTCCAGAGCACTGCCTCACTAAGGACATCCTGCCACTCAGGGTCCAGCTCATGGCTTAGGCACTTTGCAGTACCTGAGCCCACAGTGTTCTCCATGTGTCCATGGCATAACATCTGGGTGCTGCCTCACTGACACATGGGGTCTAGAAGCCCTGGAAACAGTGCTTAGCTCTTCCTCATCCCCAAGCAGCTATCCCTTCGCTGACCTTTGCCCAGTAACCCACCAGGAGCTGTTCTGGAGATGCACCTCCCCTCATCGGGGGGACAAGATGTTGCTCCATGATCCGTCACCACCTGAGTACAGAAGCCAGGTTCATGAGCAGGATCTGTCAGTTTTAATCTCCTCTCCAGTTCCCATTTAGCCTTCTCCAAGGTGTCCTGGCCCCTTCCACCTGCTTATGGCTCATGTCTCAAATATGTGGGGTTTCCCCTCTCTTTCCACTTCATTCTCCCTCACTAACCTGAGCAGGATTGGGCACATGTGCCTCTTTGATCTTGTTTCCTCCCCAAATTTCCTGTGTCTGAGCCCCTCTGCATCTCCCCCGTTGCTCTGGCTCCCTGGTATTTATGACCCACCTCTTTGTTCTGTGCTGGAGAAATCCCAGTGCTGCAGACCTGCCTGGCTGGGGTCCCCAGGCTGCAGCCACCACATTGTTCCCAGGACCATTCCCACGAGTAGGGGACAGGTGAGGGACGCAGCACTGCTGGTGCACAGCTGATGTCCCATCGTCTGACTCTCCTCATGTTTTCCTGCCTTCAGGCTGGAATCACAGTTCAATGAACAGAGATCTCTGTGTGCTCACAGGTCAGAGACAGGCAAACACCAGCAGTCACTGCTCCCTGCAGAGTCTTGGTGACTTCTGCTACAAGGTTCTCTGGAGCACATCAGGCCCATGACCCAGGAACCCTCTAAACTCAATGATTCGGTGATTTAGGTCCCACTGATTGATTGTCTCCAATTGTATCTCCTGGATCTGCACTTTTGAACCTCTGATATGCAAAGCCCTACTTATGCGGGGTCCACAGAAGGTAACTCATCAACCTGGAGGCTGTTATCAGTACAGCTAAGGAGCTTTAGAGGGGACTGCATGGCCACAGAAACATTTTTCATACTCAGTAAACTGAAGCAAGTTGAAAAACACTGACCAGAGAGGTCTGGGGATTCTGGGGAGCATCTAGGCTAAGTCAGAGGCTCTGCACTTCCAGAGCTGAAACTGCTGGCTTGAGCTGGGCTGGACACTGCTGTACTGATGTGAGGAGGAAGCACCGACTGAGAAAATAAAAGGTGGTCAACATTTGTCAGGTGGGATAACAAATCTTGATTTCTGATCACTCCACAGTGCAGCCCCTGCTTAGCTCTGCACAGCACATCAGGTAAAACCAGCCACTGCCTTACCTTTATTTCAATTAGCTGCAAGTAATTCACTGAGATATTCAGGGTAATGTATAACTGAGATGTTGTGAGGGCTGTTCCCAGCCCAGGGCTAAACAACCTGACACCTCCGAGTGATGTGGAACATTTTTAGCCTTGGCTGGAGGCAAACCAGAAAGTTAGACAGCAAAGACTAATTCTTCCTCAATTGCTGGGATAGCTGCTGCTGGGTCCCTGCCCCACAGCCAGAGTCTGTGTGGGAGTCAGGGGTTAGGAGGCCCAGGGAGGTTGAGTGCAAAGAGGGGTCCCATGCTGTGGCTCCTCCTGGGCTCATGTCAGCGTGGAAAATTCGCAGCATTGTCTGTGCCCAAAAAGTGACTTTCAGCAGCTGGGACCTCAGCGGCTGCCTCCCTCCATCTGCAGCAGGCAGCTTTTTGTCCTGTCTTCTGTACACCTCCACAGAGCCATAAAACTCTGCCTTTCTTCCCTGCCACAGACATTTCAAGCTTCACTGATTAGGTTTGCATTGTATGCAGCTGGCTATTAAAGCCAAGCAGGTTTGGTCCTTCCAGTTTTGCAGGATAATTTCAGAAGTGACAGCCCCAGAGAAGTCCTTTGCTGCAGTTGAATAACCTGATTCATACAAATATTTTAGAAAAAAAAAAAAAAATCTGGACTATTCTGATCTCTGTGTGGTTTCCCTTCCTAAGAAACATTGCACCAAATCCCCCAAGGCACAGGATAAACACAGCAGTTTCACTTTATGACAGCAAAGTGGAGGTTTTCCACTGCTGCGTCACCAGGGCTCCGCTCGCCTTTGTCTCCTAAAGGTTTTGTTTTCGTCGTGTTGCTGCCGTCTGTACCTATAAATGTGCTGGACAGTTGAGCAGATTTCACTGTCTCTTACATTTCCTGTTCTGTTATTTAATTAGTCGTTTCTGAAAAGAAAATTACTTAAAATGAGAAGTTTTCTACTTTGATGGAAAATGAAGTGGAACAGCTCCAGACAGCCCAGCACCGGTGTGTGAACTCCATTCGCGATGCACTTCAGGAGAAGCAAGGATTTGGGTGGGGAACCAGATGGAGTTATCCATGGCATTCTGGCAAAGCAGTGGACTCAAAGTCTGAGTGTAGGAACTTGTCCCTTGGTCATACCCCAAAGCCCAGGCCTGCATCTTCCTCCCAATCAAGAGAAAATGCCCTATCAGGGCACTTCCATCAGCCACCAGCTCGAAGAATCTGTAAAGTCACAGCCAGCACTTTTCCTCATGTGCACCTGAGAGGCCTCAAGAAGCAGAGGCAGAGCTCTCCAGAAGATGCTGGTTCCTGGTTCAAACCTTCCTGTTTCCTCCTACATTAAGAAAATAGAAGAGATGATGCAGCGCAGGCATTGGGACTTCCTGGAGATGGCTGTGCAGGGGAAACAGAGTCCTCCCTCAGAACATTCCCCTCCCAGGGAAGAGGAAAGCAGGTTGGTGTCCGACAAACACAGCAGACACAGAAAAAACTCTGTCCCTGACAACTGCTCCACATGGCCCTCAAAGGGCTTTGCCAAGGCAGGTCCACAGCTGCTTTGCCAAAGAAAAGAGGGAGGATCTCTGTATGGAGGAGGCAGACAGCCTGGGAAAGAAGAGGACTTTGGTCCTGGACCTGCTAGAGACCACATAGCTAAGCCTAAACCAAAACTGCCTCAACTGTCTGCTTGGGACAGGACCTCTCTTGAACTATGTCTGGCCAGTACCTGCAAGGTACAAGATGCTTGGGTCAAAACTGCACCAGCAAGAGCATTAGCAGGTTGGCTGGTCCCAAGAGAGAGATGGAGCAAGACATGCACACAGCCTCCTTTGAAAACGGCAACCTGCAGGAAAGGAGATGTGTACGTCACTTAAGATGAGCACTCCACATTCATAACATCCCCTGGTGTTGTCTGCAACCTGCCGGATGCAAAAACGACGTGAAGAAGACAACTCCACCATAAGTCACAAAAGGAGGGAGGTGTTCATCCCTGCCCTGTCCTCTCCTGGCTCAGCAGGCTGAAAGACCCTTTGCAATCCTGGTGACCACCATCCTTCCTCTCATCCTGCTCAGCTGAGAAGGCCTCCCACCCAGCTCCCCTGACAGTGCTCCTAAATGCCTGGGGGTATAATAAGCGCTGAAGAGAAGTCACTCAGGGTGTTATGTATCCGACCAGCCCTGGAGCTCCCTTGCTGCCTGGGCAGGGTGAGTAGGGCAAAGGTTGCAGTGGCTGGCTGTCACTCCGGGACTGGCTCCCCACACAGGCACCGCCACTTCTGAGCAGCTGCCCAGCACCTGGGTCGGGACTGGTCGCGGCAGCACTGCACCCTGCTTGCCCTGGAGGGCACCCTAGTGACCACTGAGTCAACTGCGGCAGATTTTAAACCTGGAGGCCTAAGGTCATGACCTGATCTCCTCTGAACGTGGTACAAGGCAGGGGGCAATTCACTCACAGCCCTGTGAAAAAGGCTACGTTGGGATGGTGCCAAACTTGGCTCTTTCTGCAGTGGTATGGTTTGAAAGCATTCAGCCATTCCCTTGAGCTCCTCGAAGGACAGCACCCACCTCTGCCACAGACACTCCTTTTTCCCAGAGAAACTTCCATGGTCCATCCAGAGACAACTTCTGAAAGCAAAGACCTTAAATCCAAGCCACTCCACTTTTTCTTTTTTTTTTTCCTTTCTAACAACAGGCTCAGAGGATTGAATTTGTGCAGCCCTGGTGCTGGATTTCAGGTGATGGCAGAGCTGCCAGGACCCGCTGCCTTGCCTGCAGCGTCTCGATGCTCCCAGGGACACACATCCCTGCCTGCTCAAGCGCTCTGCAACCCAGGCGGAGCTGAAACTTCCTGCTGCAGCCAAAGAAGAGCTGCCTTGATTTTCTGCCGTGTTTAGGCAGGCAGGTGAGCAGGGGTTACAGCAACCACTCGCCCTCTGTTTGTAATGCACTGGACACAGTTCTTTTGTTGTAGCAATTTTCACCTTGGCAAAGCTGCTTCTGTCCGTGAGCCACGCTCCAGCACAGCCCCAGCCCTGAGCAGCCATCAGCGCTGCTCCGAAATGTTTGGATAGTTTGAAATAAATTTCATCAGAAAAACCACAGGTTTCTATAAAGGAGTACAATTGTCCTGTGTTTTCTGGTATGGAGGCTCTCGGAACAGCTTCCCCTTTCTCCAGGACAGGATTAATACATGCACTGTTGCTAAGTGTCCCATATTTATGTTCCATTCAGCTCCAAACTGAATTCATTTCTATTCAGCGCCAACCTCCACAGCCTCAGATTCATGCAGGAGTTTCACCTCCCTCTTTCTCCCTGCTCTTCTCCCCACTGTGTGGCTGAGCTCACAGCCCCAGCTGCAGCCCAGCCCTCTCTCAATCCAATTCAGTAAACCCAGGGGCATCTGGGAAAGTCGAAAAGAGCCTCTAAAAGTATCACCCAGGGCCTCTGTGACTAATACACTGCTCAGATCCAGGAACTGAGCGAGGATGTTACCTGCCTGCACTTCTTTGGCAGAGCTCTGTTTACATCACTCAGGTCCAGACCCTGGCTGCACCTTTGCATGGACCTTTGTAAACTCTGCACTTTCATGATGGTTTCAAGTTAGAAACCCCCTTCCTTCTACCAGCACTGGCATCTTCTCCTTTCCTTCCATACAGCAATTTCCCTGCAGCCTTTGAGAAGAGAAGCAGCTGGGCAAGCCTATGAAACACTCCTCAGGTGCATTTTACTCCTCTTCCCATCCAATGAAATATTTACACATCAAAGGGAGCCCTCTCACTAATGGGGTTTTGATGTGCCTTAAAGCAAGGCATGGGCAGTAACAAAAAGCAATGCCCTGCAGCGCTGGGTTGCTATCAGTCAGAGCCTCAAGCCACACTTGGGAGTAACAAGGGCTCATCACCCCAGCTGCTGTCCTAAGAAGGCACTAAAGAAGGGACCTTGCTGTGCCTGGGTACACTGCATCAATGCATGAGGTCAGGAGAGCTGGAGCCTCCTTAAACACTGTCCTAGATCTGGGACATTCTCTCTTCCAAATCAATTGTGCTTTGTAGTCTTCACAGCAGCCTGGCATCTTCTGAGGAAAGTGCCTAGACTGCAGGTAACCTCTGAGCGGTCCTTCATTGGCATCTCTGACATGGCCAAGGGATTCCTTTTCCTGGTGAGTGCCCATACCCGTACTCTATCCATTCACACTCATCATCTCCTCCACTGAAGGGGCTGTAAAACAAACACCCCATCCTGCCCTGCCCATTATGGTCTCCACCGACAGCACAGCTGCATTCCCTTGGAGGTGACTCACTCCAGATGTGCCTGTAGCTGCCTTCCCTCCAGCGCGGGGCTCCCACCCCTCATCCTGTGGACACTACAGCCCCAGCACATCCCTACACTGTGGTGCTGTGAGCAGGCAGGCACTCAAACCTTCTGTCTGCACTGCCTTTCCTGCTGGGTCAGGCAGGATGTTCCCCTCTGCTCCAGCTGCTACAGAGGAGTCAGTGGCTTGAACCTGCTGCAGAAGCAGGTGAATATGACCTACGACTCCTCACCAAGGCCAGGAGAGATGCAAGGCAGGAGTGCTGCAGACAGAAGATGGGAAGTGAAAGAAAGGAGGGAGCAGACCCAGGTGGGACTATCTCCAGAGCTGCTGGGGCCAAATGGGTGGTAACCTCCACTGCTCCTAGCAGGGATCTATCTTCCCAAACATCTCCTTGATACACCTAATCTGCCTAGCAAAATGAGGCCTAACAAAACAGGTGCTGGGAGAGGATGTCATGGGACACTCGGAGCTTATGAGGCCTGCAAAAAGAGCCCTGGGAAATCACACTATGGCATCTCAGAGGTCTTCCAGCTCATGTCAGGCACTTGCTGCATCATCCTGCCATTACAGCTACCCTGACAAAAGCTGCAGGGGGCCTGAGCCTACAGCACCACCACTAGCCCTGGTACCAGGAGTATCTCAGCCAGGAATGCTCCTCGGGCTGCAGATATCCATGCCAGCCAGGGTGCCCTCCGGTCAGGCACCCACACGAAAACCTGGCCCAACCCTTTGGCTTCTACTGAACAATCTCTCCTTGGGGAGCAGTAACACATGTAAGGCCCACAAAAATTATATGCCCATGGACCCATGTGGCTCTGGTCAGCCAGCCATGGCTCTCTAACCTCTCATTCCCCTTAGCTTTTTCATCAGCTTTTGCCTTCTTGACAACTTCACTCAACACACAGAGTGCTTAGAAGCTAGAGGAAGGCCATGGCTTTGTCTCAGACCATGAACCAGATTATCCAGCTCCAGTTGCACTGAGTTGCCCAGCCAGGGCTCACAGCAGCAGCCTCCAAGCCGCCAGTGCCACAGCCAGTATGCTGCAGGATCATCAGCAGGGCTGAGCACCAGGCGAGTGACTTGGCGAGGGTGAGCTGCTGCCCGCCAGGAGCTGCAGCATCAGCCAGAGCACTCCGACATTGAACCCTTGGCTCTGACAGTGAACTCAAGCAGAGATTCTGAAGGAGTTGTACCAATCAGGCAGGGGTGAGCACAGCCCCGCATGAGCTGCCATGCTGGCAAGGAGCGTCCTGGCCACAGCAAGAGAGATCAGTGGAGCTGAAGAGATAAAGAGAATCCCAAATAGCTCCAAACCAGCTCGGCAAGGCTTTAGAGACAGCAGCAAGAGGTTTTAGTAATGGACCCAACTAACAAGACTGTCAGGAAGAGATTTGGAGCATAGCTGTTGGGATCTTGGGTGTCACAGCAAGCAGTTGCCTCCTTTTACTCCGTGGATTAAAATTTAGCAGTGCCCACGTGGACCGATGTGGACACAGACGATGGGAAGGGGACAGGAAGCTTCACTGCTCCTCCTGACCTCCGGGGTGGGTAAGCTGCAGAGCTAGCAGCTCCTGGGGTTCTAGACAACTCCAAAGGTGGATTTAAGCCTCAGCACTTGGTGAAGCATCACCCTCCACGTGCACAGCCCAAAGCCCATCACCAGAGCCCTGTGGTGCTCTCCATGGGGGCACTTCTGGGGAGACATCAAGAGGATTTGCAACCTTGTTCCTGCCATCGGCTCTGGCCGCTGTTTCCTGTGGATAGAAGCTCCCCAGTGCCCTCTCCTCCGTTGTGAACTCTCAAGTGCCAAAATTTGGCATATACACGAAAAATCAGGCCGAGGGCATTCCCTCCCGACCCAACGGGGAAGGTGGCCTCGGCGATGCTCCAGCGGCTCAGCAATGGGAGGCACTGCCAGGGCCTGTCCTGCGAGCTCTGTCCTGCTCGCCCACGCGCGACTTATCCTAAAAGCATCGAACGAAAATCTCCGCTGCTGCGCGGCGCCAGCTGCCCCCTGCGCCCCCGCACCTCCGGGCAGCACTGGACCCCTCCAAACCCCGTCCCGCCGCATCCCCCAAACCCACCCAAGGGCGCCGCGGAGCTCCCTGGGTAGGGCGGAACCGCAGCAGGGCCGGGGGCGCCGGCAGAGCGGCC
>VWYK01053401.1:17131-35664 GCA_013399775.1 Semnornis frantzii
CCGGCGGTGCGGGGGGCTGCCGCCGCCGGCTCCGCTCGATCGGTCCCCGCCCGCCCTCCAGGATGAGCCCGGAGTATTTCCTGCGCTCCCTGCTGCTCATCATCCTCGCCACCTTCTCGGCCAACGCCAGCAACTGGCTGTGAGTAGCCCCGGGGCGAGGGGGGGCGATGGGACAGACACTTGTTGGTGCCCGCCCGGAGCAGGTGCGGCCGGGATCAGGCAACACCGAGGCGCGACCTCCCCGCAGCGGCGCTCCTCGGTACCCCGAGGGGCACCGAGCTCCCCTGCCCATTGCGCTGGGTACCTGCTAGCCCCGCTAGTCCCTCGAAGCGCGTGGGTTGCAGCCTGCACCCTGGGCAGGTGGGCAGCCTCGCCCGTCCTCCTCAGGCACTCGGGTCCAGCGCGATAGCGAGGCTAGCTGGGCAGGGGCTGCTCGCTGAACCTCTCGTCCCGTTTCAGTCCTTAAGCTACGAGCCCAGACCGCGGCAGACGAGGCTGGAGGCGGGAGCGCCGATGCAGAGCCCGGGGCTCGGCGAGGCTGGCAGAGCAGGGGATAGCGAAGGGGCAGGGAAGGTCTGGGCAGGGCTGGCAGCGAGCGCGGACCGGCCGCGGCGATCTGCAGCGGGCAGCGTTGCCCACGCCTCTCTCCTCCCGTTCTCCATGGGCGGCGGTGGCCTTTGGGACACTGCAGGGGAGTTCGGTGCTATTGGGAACACACTGAACAAACAGAGGAATCATGTCTAAGGTAAACTGGGGCAGAAATCATTCTGGAAAATTCCTGCATGTTTGCCAAGGTGGTGGGACCTGGGGAGACGCCCCCCCTCCCCGGGCAGAGGGGATGGGGCATGATAGTAGCTTCCACCTAACTGTGCCTGAAGGCACCTATTCCTCTGGATCACTCTGCTCCGGTGGGCGATGTGGCTCCCGTGCCCCCGGCACTGCTCGCTGCCCTCAGCTAATCTGCTGCCAGGGCACACACCCAGCAGACCCGCTCGGGCTGCAGACGTGGGCCGCCTCCACCTCACCTCCCCAGGTCTCCACTGGCGAGCGTGAGTACACCGTGGCCAGGTGGGGAGCTCCTGGAACTGTTGGCATGAAAGTGGCTTCTGCTTCTCCTGACACCTGCGCTCAGGTGGGCATGGCCCCACAATCTCATCCTCTGCACAGAGTCCTCTCCTCATCAGAATAGAGTTCTCCTCTCTCCTGCCTTTAGATCAGGCTCACTGGAGGCTGTGGGACCTGGAGGGGCTCTGGGGGGATGCTCTCTATGCCTGGGGAAAGTGCCAGATCAGCAGCATTCCCCAGGTGTCCTGCCGGTGGGGAAAAAGGTGATCGGGCCACCAGGACCTGCCTGGCATGGATTAGCAGTGAGTCCTGCTCGCCGCCTTCTCTGCCAGATGGAGTGACTTGTGCACCACACGACTCCATCAAGTAGTGGGTGGATCATAGCAGCTATCAAGGTGGTCTTTAAAGCTGTCACACTTCTGGTGGAGGTATATTGGGAACTGTGGGAGTGTTGTTCCTGCACGGAGAAACTCACACTGAGGAAGCCCTGCAGGATGATGACGGGTCTGCTTCGGCTGCCCCAGAACTGGCACAGCATAGTGCCTAGCAAAGGAGGTTTTCTTGAGAGGGGTCAAGACTCCTGGCACAAACGCAGCACCCCCCAGATTTAGGCACTGCACTCATCTGGCTGGTATACGGGAGGACGAGGTGGAGTGGGACAGCTCACTGCAGCTGCCAGGGAGGGCTGTGTGCATCCGGCCGTGCTGGTGAGGTGAGGGGTGGGCACCGGGGACTTGGCGGAGGGAGACCCCAGGCTCATTCCTGCCAGCAGGGGAGGAAAAGCAGATGCATCTCAGTGCCTCTGAAAGGAAGGGGGGCAACTTTTTTTTTTTGATGTTGCAAATGCATTGTGATAAAAGGGTTGTGCCCCGCTTGCTGCTTTTTATTCTTTGACTTCAGGATTAAGACAATTCCCATTGTTTATCTTCTCACATCAGAAACAAAGGCTTCCAGAGGCAATAAACAGAGTCCGAAGGATCCCAGGAGTTATCAGATACTCGAGGAATGAGTGAGCCTCATACATCTCCGGGAAGCCTCCTGCGTGTGGGCTCTGGCATGCTCTGCGTTATCACAGAGCCGCCTGGGTGCTACCAGCCCACGCCTGGCGCACCAGGGCCAGATCCAGCCTCACTGGGTGCATTTTTCTGCACATAGGTGTGTGCACTGGGTGGCAGCTCACAGGGAAGTTTGCTTTTCCAGAAACCTGCTGGATTAGTGATTAAGCTCAGTTGTGACTTTTTTTTTTCTCCCAAAGCTTCTCTCGACCTGCCCAGACTCGCTTCCCCCCGTGCTGCCAAGATGCCGCTTGCAACACTTGAGCTGAGGGTTTTCTGTAGGCCTGGCTTTGCAAGGAAGGGTTCCTTGCTGTGAAAAGGTGTCCTCTGAGCCACCCCATCCTGTAAAAAAAGGGAGACAGTGCAGGTACCTCTGTGCAGAAACTGTTGAGGTGTGGGGAACTTTGCCAGATCTCTCATGTAACAGCCCAAACTACTTTCTCTCTGGTTAGGAAGCAAACCTCAAGTGTTTCCTCAGCGTCTTGAGTCTGGAGAGTTGCTGCTTGGCTTGCTGTCTATCCAAAAGAGCTCTTTTCTCCTACTATGAAGAGATGTTCTTTTCCTCCTTCCTCCTCCTGCCTTTGGACACTCAAAGAGCCTCTTCAGGTACAGGATAGTGAAGTTAAAGGCTGTAGTTAGTGCCTTTTACATCTACCTGGCTGTGCACAGGAAGGTCCCCTGAGCTTCATGCTTTACCAGCAGAGTTACTTTCCAAAGCTGCATTTCACAGCCTCGACCGAGATCTTGAGCCTGCAGGTGCAGCAACATGGGTGAGTTTGGTAGCACAGCCACTCGAAGCCATCCTGATGCTGGCTGGGTGGGTTGTAGAGGGTTTTGGCCAAGTTAGCACCTCTCTGAAGCTGCCATGGGAGCACCAAGCTCTGCTTTCAGTAGGAGGCAAGGGGCACGTGGTCACTTAGTAGTTTATTTTTTCATTTATTTATCTGTTTTGGAGGGAGCAAAATCTGAAGAGGTGAACCAGAAAATGTGCAAAGTGGGGTCTGAATGTAAGTGTCCACTGACTGCAGGTGGCACTGGGGCTGCTGTCAGCTGTAGCTGTTTGGGTAGTTAGAATGACCAGAGTCAAAACCTGTGCCCAGAAAGCATCGGACACAACAGGGCAGGGTTCCTTTACGGGCCAAGCTGTCTAGGGATTATTACAGCTTCTCTCCATTTTCTTGCAGCTGAAACTGGCTTTGGTGGAGGCTCTCCACATGTATCATCTGCTGCAGAGCAGGGTGTGCCACCAGCAGCTCTGTCTTCCCCCTATTTATAGGGTTTTAAAGCTTCTGTCTAGGCTTGAGACTTGGCTTAAAGGGCCAGCAGCATGGATGGGCTTTTAAACCCTCTAAAAAAAATCCAATTTGAGCACTCTGGGAAACCATGAAGACCTTGCAAGTGTCTGAACAAGCCTGGCTTAAACAACTGCTCTCCAATAGTAACTGCTTTTGAGGATGGAAAGGGTGGGATGAAAAGAGTTGGGGTTTCCCTGGCTCCCTTTCCTCTGAACATCACAAGGTGCCTTGCAAACACAGGACCTGATTCTCCATGCTAATCCCTGCCAGCTTTGCAGTGGGGCTGTTGCAAGCACAGCCTGAATGCTCATTTTGTGCTGGTTTGGGTCATTGTGCAATGCAGAGGATCTGGGAAGATCCATGCCTGAGACCTCGCTTGCATCCTTCTGGTTTTAAATCAGACTTGACCTTTTTCAGGTGTCTCAGCAGCTGTGGTAGCCAGGAGAGCTTCCTCTGCCTTGAGCCTGTCTGGGTTCAATTTTGTACAAGATTCTTTGCATTGTCACTGTGACGCTCCCAGTGCAACCCACCCGGCGAGGAACCGGTCCAGCGCTGCGCCGGCAGAGCCGCGGCACAGCAGCACCAACGGGGCAGGTGCAGCTAGCTCCAGGGCAGAGCTGCCTGGCCCAGCCCAGTCTCCATGCTCATGGCCTTTATTGAGAGCACAACGTCAGGAAAGTTCCCCAAGTCACATCTGCTCCGGGAGCTGGGATGTTGGGTTGCACAGATGGGGTTTGGTGGAGAACCTCTTTGCTTTGAGGGCTGCTGTGGACTGGATGAGCTGCTCTCCACTTCTGGGGTGCCTATGGATCCTGCAAAGTGCTCTGGGGATCCTGCTGGGTCTGCCAGGTTGGTGCCTGCCAGTGACACCCCTTCCCCAAGAACACAAGGAGGGAGAGTGAAACCAGCAGCCTCCACTGAAAATATTCTTAGTTACTTCTAAGCTTTCTGCTTTTGTCCAAACCAGCCAATTTTAGCCCAGCAGTGAAAATTTGGCTTTAAGCATTGCCTCCTGGAAAGATAAAAGACCTCTACCAATTTTAGTCCTGGACTTCCAAACAGTTTGGCTTCTCTCTGAGCACCAGTCCTGCTGGGCTGAGAAACCAGGGCTGAATTTGCCATTGTGCAGGAGGGGCCTGCTGCTCCCTGACCCCTCGGTGCTGAAGGATCCTGCTGCTCCCCAACCCCTCAGTGCTGCTGGGCATTGCTGGCTTTTCCTAAGGAAGCCTGAAATAAAATGCACCTCAATCTTTAGCAACCCAGCCTTACTCTAGGGAGGACAGACATGAGTGAGATAAAAGCACTCTGCTGCTCTGCATCCCAGATTGTGCAGAACCGATCCAGCTCCAAATATGAGCAGCAGCAGGACACAGATTGCAGTGGTTTGCTCTGACTCCATGAGGCAGAATTGGACTTTTGCTTTGATGCCAAAAAACTGTTCACCTTACTTTGCTGACAGGTACTGTGCTCTCGATTAATTCGTCACTGCAGATGGAGAGAAATGCATTCCAGCCATGAATTTGGGCTTTCCCAAAATGCTGTAATTGCTGAGCATTTCAGGATCTTAGCAATTTCCAGGAGGTTCTTCCATATTTCCTCGCAAGTGCAGCCACCAACTCCAACCTGTGATCACGTTTTGTGTATCCACAAAAATCTCAGCCACCCAAGGCTGCTCGAATGGCAGAGTCTGCTCTGGATATGAAGTGCAGGTAGCCTTTGTTTGGCTCCAGCCCCCAGGTTGTCTGCCTCCCACGCCTGTGGGTGACCACCGACAGCATCCTCCAGGCTGTCCAGGAGCTGCTGCAATAGGCTGTTGTGGTTTGCAGCTGGGGAGGTGGTGTGTAGGATCTGGCTGGCTCAGCAGAACTGCAGCCAGTATTGTGCTTTCATGAAATTACTTGGGGGAAGAATTAATTGAGTATCTCGGCTGATGGAGAGCAGCCCTGGGGTCTTTTGCAAGTCAGGTGAGATCAAACTAATCCTGCAGCAGGCTCCTCTTGTAATGTACTTGCAGATTTAGATAAAAACTGAAAACTCATCAGATTTCCTCCTACCAGGTCTAGCCTGAAGCACTGCATGACGAAGATTCCCACAGTGTGGCCTGCATTTACTGTTGTAGCTTCTTCTCAGCTTCCAACCTGGTCTGCCCCATCACAAAGTGGAGGTGTTGGTCAGAAAGTCAAACAGCAGCACTGCCTTGGGACCAGCAGCTGGACAACCTCACTGACCACAGAGACTCGTGGTGTGGGGGATGGGTAGATGGGTGTTTGCTGGGTGCACCGAGTGCCAGGTGCAGGGGCTGAGATTTGCAGGGAGGAGGGGGGTGGGGGGCAGGATTTGAGCTCCAGCAGTGGAGCTGCACACTCAAGGCTGTAGGCAATGCCTCCTCCTGACAGACTGTTTTGGCTGCTGTTAATTGGAGGTGGAGATGAAGGTGTGAAATGCATGGTTTGAGCCAAGAGATGAAACCTGAAGTAACTGTGACAGCAAGGACTGAGCCAGAGAGCTGCTTTCTTTCCAGAGAAGAAACCAGACAGGCTCTGACAGTGATACTGTAAATCACAGCCTACTCTTTGAAGGATGGAAAGGCGGGAGAAGTAATCCCAGGAGGAGGATGCCTCATCTCTGGGAGGGACATGCTCTGCTGCAGAGCCATCAGCTGGATATAGTCTGGTGCTGCATGTCTCTAGCAGATCCAGACAAGAAGGTGTCCAATTTGGCAGACCTGTGGGACCATGCCAAGGGTGTGGGTGGCACTTGTGAGATAGCACAGAAGCTCTCTGGTCCTCTGACCTACCAATCCTCTAGCATCTGTCTGTGCCCTCTCTCTGCATAGAATGGGAAAGCACCAAAGCAGTGATGAGCCTCTCCTCCATAGCTGCAGGACAACTCTTTCTGGTGCCTGGGCAATGCCTCTCTGCACACCTCTGTTTATCTTCATGTACTTTGGGTTTTTCCCATCCTGAACAAGCCTTTTTATCTTCCTCAGAAGAAATGTGTCTGCACAAGGCAGTTTCAATCCTAAGTACAACCCCAGGTGCCTGGCTGATCGAATGTCCAGCCACAGGACGCACAGAGAAGCTCTACTGATCGAGGCTGACTCTGTTCTTCTGCGAGCAGGGAGGATGCATGCAGAGGCTGTCTCAGAGAGGAGCAAAGCTGAACCATCTCTGCAATGTGTGACTTCAGTAAGCCTTCTGTGGCCTTGGCAAGGCAGGTACCCCAGGCAGGCTGAGTGTTTGCTGGACAGGGTGAAGCTTTTGAGATCATCTGGCTTCTTGGCATCTCTAAATGACACATCAGTGGTGCCACTGGCCTGGGTCTGTTACCATCTTCAGGGAAATATTCCCCCAGTGAGAGCAGAGAGTTCTCACACTTTAAACTTATTTGTTTGAATAAAAGGAACAGCAAAGATTTCTGCTTTCTCCAAGACATCTCTTGCATCTCCCCTAAGCAGCCTCTGCTGAGAATTTGTCAATGACTCAAATTTCTACATCATCCCACAGCAGGGAATCTCCTCCCTTCTCCTTCCGTCTCTTATCACTGTGGCTCTTCCACTGCCTTCTTGCCAGCCCACCAATTATTCTTCCTCCTGACATTATTGTTGTCAGTTTCATTTCAGAAGGCCTTTCCCATCTTGCTTTGTCAAGGCTTCCTGGGTTTTAGGCTTCCTTATTTCCTGTCTTGCAGGGTGGATCAAATGCAGCTGCTTAAATTATGAGGCTCCAATCTTGATCTTTTTATTCTGAGGATGGGAAAAAAAGGAAGGGCTTTCCATCACTTAATATTAAATCAATTGCTTTTATTAAAAGCAAGCTTGTTCTGGAGCTATTTGTCTGAATTTAAAGGCAAGAGAAAAGAAACATAAATGCCATGGTGGAATATGAAGACAAAACATGAACAAATGGCTTGGGCAGCAGCTCAGCCCTCTGCCTGGTCTTAGAAAAGGAAGAAAATGTGCCATGATTTGGGATTTGGGTTATTTTCTTGTTTGTTTGTTGTCCATAAACAGAGCTGTTTTGAGGTTGCATGTAAGACTGAAGTCATGATCTAGAGCTCTGCACAGCAATCAGAATGTGGTATCAGGATGGAGATGATAGAATCATAGAATGGCCTGGGCTGGAAGGGACCTCCAAAGCTCACCCAGTCCAACCCCCTGCACTCAGCAGGGACATTCCCCACTAGAGCAGGTCACCCACAGACCTCTCCAGCCTCACCTTGAATGTGTCCAGGGATGGGTCACAACCACCTCCCTGGGCAACCTGTTGCAGTGTTCCAGTAGCCTCCTGCTGCAGAACTTGTTCCTCACAGCCAACCTCAGTCTGCTCTGCTCTAGTTTGCAGCCATTGTCCCTGCTCCTGTCCCTGCAGCCCTTTGCAAACAGTCCCTCTGCAGCCTGCTTGGAGCCCTTCAGGCACTGTCAGGCAGCTCTGAGGTCTCCCTGGAGCCTTCTCTTCTCCAGGCTGCATACCCCCAGCTCCCTCAGCCTGACCTCATAGCAGAGCTGCTCCAACCCTCTGATGTGCACCAAGACCCTATAGAAGGCAACAGCTGCTTCGTTTTTCCTGTAGTGCCTTTCTTGCTGTGTGTGCAGGTGGACAATGGCTTTGTCTGTTGTTTCTACCACCTCAGTTCAGGAAAACAAGTTTGGAGTAAGGTCCTCATTAAGGACCAAGCAGACTGCTCAAGCTGGGTTTCTATGGTGACCGTAGGATGCTGCAGATTTGTTTGGTGCCTTGCTTGGGCTCCACAGCCCTGAGAAACTCTCCATGAGTTGTGAGGTGGAAGCAGCTTTGTGGGGTGGTGAGGACAGCACATTTCTCAGCTCTAATCTTGCCCTCGAGCTGCCCCAGAGAGGAGAAAAAAAGTGAGATGTTCATGGCCAGTGTCCCTGAACATGGTGTGGAGAGGAGCCATGTGGGAGCTTCAAAGCTGAGGTCTTTCAGCAAAGGTTCATCCTTGACCAACCTCTGAATTTCTCCTGGACCAGGGGCCAGGGTAAGAGCCTCCTTTCCATCAAAAAATGTAGAGTTTGTTTGAAAGGAGTAATGGTACTGATGGGATACAGGAGGTTGACAGCAAGCTGGACATCTGATTGGGCCATGTCAGGCATGGCATTTTAGGCTCCCTCAAGGAGGGACAGATGTGCATGGGCTGAGGAGGGATGCTGCCAGACAGAGGAGCTGTCACAGGGAGAGAGGCCAGAGCACTGTTCTGGACAGCTTCAGCTTATTTGCCTGCCTTGCAAAGCAAATTAACAGACCTCTTCTTGGAGAGTTGCACCTATTTTTGAAGCATCCTCAGCCTTTGTTTTATCATCCCCTGCAGCATTAAATTCTTGTTGGGGAGGCACCTTATCAGGTGCATCTACTTGGAAAGGCTTGAAACATTCTTGTCCAGCTTTTCTTCATGTGTCCTTTGGAGCTCCACGTTGCCTGGATCATCCCACTGAGATGAAAAATCTTTTAGAAACAGGATGGTACCCTCCTGAGAAACAGGATGATACCCTCTCATCCTGAGAGAGGTGTTAGCATGGCTGTTATACCCATGGCACCTCTACTGCTGCTTCCTGCCACTGGTGCTGCCCAGCCCAGTCACTGAGCTGTGCAGGAGCTGGGGCCCTGCTAGAATAAAAGCTGCTGGAGTTGCAGGAGGCAAGGAAAGCCCACACAAGGGGTTAGTACTGGAGGCAGAATCTGGTTTTCTTGGTTTCTAGGCTTAAAGCTGATCTGCTAACTCATGGTGTCCTAGGATGAATCTCACCACTCTGTGTGCCAGCTTTCCAATGCCCTAACTGAAATGATGTCTGGGCCTGGGAGGGCACAGAGCTTTCTCTCTGTGACTACTCTGGGTTTGCTCAGCATCAAACATCCTCAAAGCTCCAAGATGGTTTGCTGTCTTCATCCTGAGTGAATGACTGCAGGAAGAGGAGGGGACAGCAATTGCTGCTCCCCACGTCCAGGGCTGCAGCACAGCAATGGGGACACTCACTGCATGGCATGGGGGCCAGCAGCGAGGTGACAGCCCTGGGTTTGGCCAGGGTGGCATTTCCAAGCCAGCCATGTGCACTGGGCAGCTGTGAGCAGTCCTCTGCAAACAGGACTGTGCCCCTGGAGGAGCAGAAAGCTCTGGACTTAGCCGGTATAAAGGCTAGAGGACTTGGCTCTGTGGCCACGGCAGGCTGCCACTTCCCGCAGTCCAAGAGGCATTGCATCAAGCGATGCCCACGCACAGGGGGAGCTGGCTGCTCCTGACAGCTCACCACGCAGACTCCCCACAGGCACTGCAGCCCAAGGCAGCTTCCTCACTATCTCCCATGCTCCCCCCACCCCAGTTCAGACCGTGAAACCAAACTGGTGAATAATTCTGCTGATGCACAGAAGAGAAAATCCTGATGTCTCCTCCTGGGGCAGACTGGCAGGGCTAATGGGAGGAAGAGGCTGTGACAACTCGAGTTTGTGGCTGAAGTCAGCGGATTTGGCTCCTGGGACACATGGGAACAGGCAGGGAGCAGGAGCCACTTTTGCATAGTCACTTCTTGGAGGCCAGCAGGGCTTCAAAGGAAAAATCCTTAGCAGAATGTCGCAACTTGGGAGGAGGAGGAAAAAAACAAGCAAACAAAAAAAACCCACAGACTCTGCAGGGCTGGGAAATGCAGTCAAGGAATGAGGCTTCCGAAAAGCCCTTGCTTGGTTCTCCCACCTCTCGGTGCAGATGAGGTGGCAGCGTGAGCTGGTGATTCCAAAGGAGACTGCAACTCAGCATGGTCAGTGGGTGCAGGAATGAGCTTTGCCTGTCCAGTGCAGGAGATCTCCTTCCTCCACAGCAGCATGGGACTGCGCCGCTGGCAGGGACATTTAGACTGGGTGCCAGCAGCCTTGGAAAGGAAGGAGTCTCACTTGAGCACATGCTGGCACCAGGACAGACAGCAGGTCTGGGATCATCCAACAGCCTGATGGAGCCATGCAGGTTTATCTTAAAACCCCTCAGGGATCCATAGGCTGGGGCATGGGTGAGCATAGGCACAGGTAAGGTATGGTGGGTTGGGTTACTGGGGTGTGCAGGATGGACCATGGCGTCCATGTGCTTCATGAGGAGATGCCAAAAGCTTGCAGGGTGCTTGCCCTGAAAGGGGCATCTCCTCTTTCTCCCTAACACCAACACTGAAGAGCAGTTCTACAAGCCCTGCTGTGGATGGAGCGACAGAAGGCAGAGCACAAAGTCACCCCCATGCTGTGCCAGGTTTTTCCAGGTCAGTAAAGACCTCACAGCCACGTTCCTGAGCCAGGCTGGTGGAAGAGGTGCCCAGCACATGTGGCTTTCTCTGTGGCAGGCTCTGCTCCCCACTTCAAGCCCTGCTTGAATCCCAAGTGACAGGAAACCTGGCAGCTCCCAAAGGCCACCCTTGAACGCTGGGGGCCAGGGGAGCTAAAAACAGGCTCCAGGAGGGAAGTGGTTCGGAGGGCAATGTTTGTCAGGGATGAGCACGCAGCCATGCTGCGGGAGCAGTGTGGCAGCTGGAGCTGGCAGCCAAGCGCCCGTCCTGCTTGTTTTGGCTGACTTCAGAGACCTCTGGCTTTTCCTAGTAGCGCTTGGATGTGCCAGTGCTCAGGAGACCTGACCAGGCGCATTCAGACAACGCTGAAAATATCTTCCTTGCAGGCAGTAGAGGCAAAGGGGAGCCAGCAGCTGAGCTCCCCAAGAAACAGGGGCCCAGGAGCAGTGAGGTAGTCATTTCACTTGGGCTTGCTCTCCACTGGCCAAAAACGCATCCTAGGGAGCCACCACAGTGGCCCATTTAAGATGACCCTCAGAGGGGCACCAGGCCTCATCTACAGAGGAGCTGAGGTGCTAAGTGCTCCTCGCTGTAGTCAGCTGGAAATGGATTCACATTCCCCCACGGCCTGCCTCCTAACCAGCTGTGCTGGCTGTTGTGGCAGGTATCTGGCAAAGCTGTCTTCAGTGGGGAGCATCTCTGAGGAGGAGACCTGTGAGAAGCTGAAAGGCTTAATCCAGCGGCAGGTGCAGATGTGCAAGAGGAACCTGGAGGTGATGGACTCGGTGCGGCGTGGAGCCCAGCTGGCCATCGAGGAGTGCCAGTACCAGTTCCGCAACCGCCGCTGGAACTGCTCCACGCTGGACACCCTGCCCGTCTTTGGCAAGGTGGTCACACAAGGTGAGCCAGGCAGACCTGGGCCTGGGGTGCAGCTGCATGGGGCAATGGCTACGGCAGCAGACTGTGCAAGCAGGAGGCTCTTGCTTGCTTGCTCCAAGTCAGTGGCTGGGGACAGTAGGGAATGACACAGTGCTGGATTGTGGGGCTGGTAGGGTGAGCATTTCAGCAAGGCTCTTCCGGCTGTACTGGGGGCACTGTATTCAGAGCCTTGCAGCTCCTCGGCTCTTGGGTGTGTCCTCTCTGAACTCTTTTCACACCCATCAGGTGCCTCTTGCATAGAGACACCAGCCCAGGGCATCTAGAGAGCCTGAACCTATTACAAGGACATGCCAAATTCAAGCAGTGACTTAAGAGTTGCCTCGTGGTCTAATCTCTTCTCCACCAAGCCCAAGAGCTTCACTCCACAAAGCTGTGACAGTATTTCTTTGGTCGCCTCTGGGCAGCACTGGAGTGACAACCGCTGCCAGGCTGGCAGCTGCTCAAAGCAGGGCCTTGGGAGGAGGCAGCCCTCTGCCGCTGGCTGCGAGTAAAACACTGCGGTGGCCCTGGAGGTCAGCAGCATCACCTGCCACCACCCTGCTGCTGGCCTTCACGACGGTTTATGGTCAAGGCAGACCCCAGTCCCTCTGATCACAGCTGTACACAGGCATTCCTGAGGCACAGGGCCATGGTCAAACCGAGCAAGGACTCAGAGCATCAGTGACAGGAGATGTAAAGGAAAGACCCTCTGCAACCACTGCAGATCACCAAAGCGACCCTTGCCTCCCCTCAAGTGCCACTGCCATCTCTGATGCATCCCCTTCTTTCCCATCCCTGCACTCACAGACCAAAGCCTCCCCCCAGCTCAGTCCTTGACTTTCCTCCCCTCAGTGCAGGGGTGAAGATCTCTTCTTGTGAAGGTCCAGGGACTGGAAATACCAGAAATACCAGAAGCTAAAAGTTGTCTCATTTTAGGCAGCCACAGCACAAACCGACCAACATGATCCTACCATTAACCTTGATTCCCTTGGAGGCTGTTCAGTCCCTGTGCTTCCTGGGGCCTCCCCAGCCACTGCCGCCCCAGCCACACTGCAGCTGGGCCACCAAAGTCTGGGCTGCGACCACCAAAGTAGCTGCTCTCTGTCCGACCAGAGAGCTGAGGTGATGTCTGCTTATGAGCCATCCCCTCTCTACCTCAAATGTGGGACCACCCCAAATGCTAACCCTCCTTGCTCAGACATCAAAGGGCTGCATCCTCAGCCAAACTCAGAGGATGATGAGCTGATTGCTGGCCATGCTGCCCTCTGCCTTTATGCACAGGGATGCTCCTGACTTCCCAGACAAGCTCTTCCTAACCATATGGCACCACAGCAGCAGATGCAAGAGCTGGGAAGGGGCTGCAGCCTGGGGAGCAGTGCCTTTTGCATGGCACTCTGGGAATGGATGGGGTTTTGCAGAGTAGTTTGGAAGGTGCTGGGAGCTGTGTGAAAGAAGGGCAAGGATCTGCAGTTGCAGGGGATGTTCCTGGATGTGGAAAGTAGGAGGGATTTCATGACTGAAGTGCCCTGCAAGCACCAGGTAAGAGTCTCTCCATATAAGCCCTGGAGAGCTTTCCCCTTTGCCTGCTCCTCGATGGCAGGTTAGAAATTGTGCATCACAGCTGTGGTCTGAACCTTGCGGGACAGACCCTGGCTCCCTCACAATTGCAAGGACAGAGATGTCACTGCTGCAAATGATCTCTGGGCATCAAGGTGCTTCTGCTGAGACTGCTCCAGCCTTGGCGCTAAGCAAAAAGCATCCCTGGGAGTGGAGAGGATGAGTGTCCTGTGTGAGGTAACTCATCTTGGGAGGAAGAAATGGAGCAAAGTGTTCGACTTGATAGCCCTGCATAACGTGTTTGGCCAAGTCAATTTGCAGCCCAGCTTTCCAAAGGGTGCCAACGTCAGCGTGCAGAGGCAAGGGGAGCAAAGGCACAGCGAGCAGCCCACCAAGGGCCTCTGGCACCTGAGTGCACCCCCTCCAGAAAGCCCTGCCACAAGCCTCAGCCCGGCTGTCACATTTCCCACCGTGGTTTGTGCCGTTGCAGGGACTCGGGAGGCAGCCTTTGTCTACGCCATCTCCTCGGCAGGAGTGGCCTTCGCTGTGACGCGAGCCTGCAGCAGCGGCGAGCTGGACAAGTGTGGATGTGACCGCACAGTGCAGGGGGGCAGCCCGCAGGGTGAGCATACGAGGGCCAGGGACCAGGACAGCTGAGCATGGATACAAAACAGACAGGCAGAGAAATGGCTGCTCCCTGCAGCCTCCCAGAGAGGATGGAAAAAGTTTTTAAATGCCCCCCTCCTGTTAGTCCATGAGTCACTCAAGAAGGCATCTGGGAACACAGGCCATGACAGAATCTTGGCGTGGTGGGAGTTGGGACATCTGGGGATCATCCACCCCAACCCCTCTGCTAAAGCAGGGTCACCCACAGCAGCCTGCCCAGGATCCCAACATCCAGGTGGGTTTGGTATCTCTCCAGAGAAAGGGGGGTCAACAACCTCTCTGGGCAGTCTGCTCCAGATCTCTGCAACGCATGAGGCAGAAAATAAGCATCTTGTCCATGTCCCTCACCTGAGGCCATACTCTCCAGCTTCCCCAGTTGCCCAAGCAGAGTGCAGCAGTGTAGCAGCTGGGGGCAGGTCAGCTGTTATTTCAGCAGGACTAGAGGAGGAGCAGTGCAGGCTGGCTGCATCTCTTTCACCTCTGCTCTCTGCCTTAGGCTTCCAGTGGTCAGGCTGCTCCGATAACATTGCCTATGGCGTGGCCTTCTCACAGACGTTTGTTGATGTCCGCGAGAGGAGCAAAGGGGCTTCTTCCAACAGAGCATTAATGAACCTCCACAACAACGAGGCAGGGAGGAAGGTAATGGTGAGCAAGAAACCTGGACAGCCACTGTGGCTCTACAGATGTTGCTTGGGCCAGTCTGGTTTCGCTTCATCCCATCAGCTCACAACATCAGTATCACTTCCTGCAGAGCCCTTCCAGACCCCGCATGCCCCACTCTGCTTGCTGTGTCCTTCCCGAGCTGACTCTCCCATCTTGCTTCCCGTGTCTATTCCGGCAGGCGATCCTGAACAACATGCGGGTGGAGTGCAAGTGCCACGGCGTGTCCGGCTCCTGCGAGTTCAAGACGTGCTGGAAGGCCATGCCCCCCTTCCGCAAAGTGGGCAACATCCTCAAGGAGAAATTCGACGGTGCCACCGAGGTGGAGCAGAGCGAGGTTGGATCCACCAAAGTGCTGGTGCCCAAAAACTCCCAGTTCAAGCCGCACACAGACGAGGATCTCGTCTATCTGGACTCCAGTCCTGACTTCTGTGACCATGACCTCAAGAACGGGGTGCTGGGCACCAGTGGCCGGCAGTGCAACAAGACCTCCAAGGCCATCGACGGCTGCGAGCTGATGTGCTGTGGCCGAGGCTTCCACACGGAGGAAGTGGAGGTTGTGGAAAGGTGCAGCTGCAAATTCCACTGGTGCTGCTCTGTCAAGTGCAAACCCTGCCATCGAGTGGTGGAAATCCATACCTGCCGGTGATGCACGGATGGGAGCACCCCTCTGTCCCCCTTCTCTAACTGACCCTGCTTCTCCCTTGGCCTGTGGCCAGGACTGAGGAAGTCACCCAGACGCTGCAGGGAGAGCACAGCTCCTTACAGAGACAGAACCCCAGAGGAAAAAAAATATTTAAAGTTAAAAAAAAAAAATCATTGTTGGCTTTTTTTGGTTTGTTTGTTTGCTTCCTTTATTTACTGCTGAAGCCAGAGCCCATTGGTGTGCTGTGTCTGCTCTCTGCAGCTGGCCAGGATTCTGCACCATGCCTGCTCTCCTCGGGTGGGCTCTTGCTGACTCTGGAGTGTTGCAGATGGGAGGTGCCTGAGCCGAGGCTGGCATGAGGCACCGAGTATCCTCTATCAGTTATTTTTGTTTAAGGCATGCACTGAGCATCCTAGAGCACTGCTTGCTTGGCTGAGCCTCAGGAGGGGATGGAGTGCAGCCAACGTGTGCAGCCAGTTGCATGGCAGAGGATGGACAGATGGCAACAAGGTGGCACTGTCCCTGGGAGTTCATCTCAATGCAGGGAGAGCACAGCCAGGGTGGAGAGGGATGCAGGACACTCTTGCTTTGAGAGCTCTTGATGGCCTCCCAGGCTTTAGATGGATTTTGGGGCAGCTCCAGTGGCCATTCTGATGTAGTGAAGCTCCTCAGTGGCTGCCCAGGACTGTTGGAGGACACAATGTTCCCAGCATGTCCCTCTCCCCCTTGCAAGGCCTCTTCCCTCCTTGCTTCTCCAGCATCTTGTTCAACTGAAGACTGTGAAGAGGGTCCAGACAGACCACAGTACCTGTGAGCTGATCATTTAATGGAGCTGCTGGGACAACATCCCAGGGGATTTCTCTTCCTTTGTCCCATAATTGCTCCCAGCACCCTGCCAACAGTTCTCCTTCCTCCACTTGTCTGTTCTCCACAACTGGTGAGGGCTCTGGGGACAGCTCCCACCCCCTTGGCTGCTGAGAAAAGCAAAGGTCTAATTGGAGCAGTCGTTGGGGGAGAGGGGGGAAGACGGTGCTGGGGAGAAAGGCAATGCTCCTGCGCTGCCGCTCTGGCTGGCTTGCCCTGGGGGAGGACGAGAGGAGAGCTGGGCCATGCGTGTCCCCAGCAGCAGCAGCATTCGAGCTGCCCTGTGGTGCTCCCCGCGGGCTGGCCTGGAGCGGTGCCATCAGCGTAAGTCGCTGTCCGCTCGCCTGGGAGCGGGCAGTGCGGAGCCCCCGCTGCTGGGCTGCGGGACAAAGTATTTGGAGAACTAATAAGCAGAGGGGCACTGTGAGGGGAGGTGGAAAGCAAACCAGTGCCTCTCTCTCTCATCCGCTTTTCTGCGAGTCGAGAGGTAAAGCGGGAGTGAAGCAGAAGCTCCGGACGGCACCGGAGGCCGTCGGAAAGGCTCTGCCCTCGGTGAGCCGGAGCCGGCGTGGGGTGGCGGTGCTGAGCCTGCCTGTGCGAGCTGCCTGCGCCCGGCCCCGGCCGGCGCTCCCCGGGCTGCGGCAGGGTTCTCTGCAAAGCTTCAGGCTTGTTTGCTCTTCCTTTCTCCGTCTTGAGAGGGGAAGGGTTTGGGGACGGCACAAACATGCGTTCAGTCCCTTCCGTGCCGTGGGGGAGAGGCTGTGGTCGCTGGAAGGTCTCCAGACGGCGTCCGGCTGGAGGCTGCTGACAGCTGACTGGAAGCAGCGCAGGGCCAGGAAGGTTTGCACTGAGGATCCCCATGCTACACCTCGGCTGCCCTCCCTACCCCTTCCAAGAACCCTTGAGCAAAGGGTGCCAGGTGGCAGGGCTGCTGACACCCTGGGGATACCCGGGGCAGGGACACCAGGAGCTGATTCACTGCAATGCCAACCAGAGCTCTCCTCAGAAATAATCTTCCCCAGTGCCTGTGAGCTAGTCAGAAGTGCAGCATTAAATCCTCAGGAGGGCTCTGAGCTTCAGCTCCCTGCTGTCTCTATCTATTTAACCCCCCAAGGTTACAAATTCTCAAGTACCTTGGAGACTTTTCCTCCTCTTCCCAGTTCACACAGAGGAGGTCACAGACCTCAGGCCACTGGCCAAGTTTTCTGCTCATTGTCCATCTAGGATGAGGGCCAAAGTTGAACAAGACAATCCAGATCAGAGTGGAGATAATCTCTTCACGAGGGATTTTTTTCAAGCTGCAATGAAAGCTGAGCCCTGCAAATGTCACCCGGAGATGCCCTGGCCCCGCTGCGCTGGCTCCGCTCACCACTGCTGCTCGCAGCAGCAGGGTGAGGCAGTGGAAAGTGCCTTTGGTGCAGATTTACTGTCTATTAAAAAGTTCGTTTGGGCTGAATGAGCCACAGGGGCGGCTGCTTCTGGCGTTCAGGCGCTACTGGGCAGTGTAAAACTAGCACAGACTGCAAACACCTCATCATGGTTGGTCTCTGAGAGCCCTTGG
Source organism: Semnornis frantzii (assembly GCA_013399775.1). Lineage (NCBI taxonomy): Eukaryota > Metazoa > Chordata > Aves > Piciformes > Ramphastidae > Semnornis > Semnornis frantzii. Next base: position 34,695 of record VWYK01053401.1, read on the forward strand.
AGAGGAAGAGAGGTGCCCATATGGTGCCTCTTGGCAGTGCAAAGGAGACACTAAGGCTGTCCTGTCTCTTTTGGGAGGTGTTTGCATCACAGGCTGCATCTGTGTTTCCCCATCCCTTTAAGAACTTGCTCACTAATCCACTGCCTTAATCTTCTGCACTGGACACACTGCTGGCTTAAGATGCCACTTATCTTAGATTTCAGTAAGTCTGTGACTTCCTCCTGACATCCATCTGCTTGATGTAATGCTCTCCTGCCCACAGCCAAGGAGCCACAGCTGCTGTGGGTGTTCCTGAAGCCATCTTTGCAGTGGTCTTGAGGTGTGTTTGGACTGTAGATGCAGAGTCAAGGACCCAACACCTTTCGCCTCCATCCTGGTCCTGCAAAGTGCTGGGTTTGGGAGAGATGTGGGACCAGATGCCCAGCATGCTCCACCTGCCCTCAGTTGTTTGTCTTTCCATGAGCCAGGGACACTCAGCTGCATCCTTTCCATACCATTCCAATGGTCTGGAGCACCCTCACTTGCATCCTAAATCTCTCCTGCTCCAGCTTCAAACCATTACTCCACGTCCTCTCCCCACAGGCTCTCCAGCCTTCTTGTAGGTCCCCTGAAGGGAACCTACAACCTTCCTCAAGCTGAACACAGCCCCAGCTCTCCCTCAGCCTGTCCTCATAGCAGAGGTTCTCCAGCCCTCTGATCATCGTCGTGGCCTTCTCTGGATCCTCCATCAGGTCCATATCCTTCCTCTGGTGAGGGTGCCAGAGCTGGCCCCAGCCCTGCAGGTGAGGTCTGACAGAGCAGAGCAGAGCAGAGGGGCAGGATCCTGCTGCCTGGGATCTCTGCCCACTCTGCTTTGGATGCAGTGCAGGCTGCCCTTGGCCTTCTGTGCTGCCAGTGCCCATTGCTGGCCCCTGCCCAGCTTCTCATCCAGCATCCCCAAGTCATGGGGATTCCATGTGGTAAGGTATGG
>VWYK01053407.1:260-12971 GCA_013399775.1 Semnornis frantzii
CATTCTGTCCTTTCTCTTTTTGGGACCCTGATATCTTCAATTTAAGTTCAAAGGGCTAAAGCTGAAGTCAGCAGGAGCTGTGACTTGAAGTGATGTAATGCTGCATAAACTAATGCTTACTGAAAAATATTGAAAACTACTGAAAACTACTGTGGAAAGTTCACCTAGTTTTCTAAGCTTTAAGAGTTTTCCCCATAAGACATGAAGTCTGATACTAGATTGTCATAAAGTTATACCAATTAATGCCTGTAAAGCACTTGTATGCTACCAAGTCAACATTCATAGAAAAGTCCACAAGGGAACCCTCGTGGAAGGGATAACTCCTACTTCACATAAGATTTGAATAGCATGCAATAAAAAACCTGCAGAATCTAAATACTCATTCTTTAAACATCAACGGAAAGCAAAGGAAGCACTGAAGAGGTACTGGTAAGTGAGCTTTGTTAGCCTGTACAATGAATTAAGCATAGGTGGGAAGAAAAAATTCACCATGTTTACTCTTTGGCTTAAGGATTGTGTAAGGCAATTAATGGAGCTTGTGTCAATCACCTTAAGTATGACGTTTCCTAAATTTCAAGAGTTTGACTTACAAACACTGCTTCTGTGTATATCACATAGAGAAAATATAAATATATATGAACTTACCATCATACTTTGCTAAGACTGCCTGGACATCTGCATATGCTTGCAGTTCCAACAAAGCCTCTAGTAGGTTTTCATGAATGTTGAACATGCTGAGCAAAGGAAACTCTTTCATCAACTAAAATAAAAAACATATGAAAGGGTTAGATTATTAACATGGGGAGAGGTTTCTTGTTCAAAATGCACTCAAATAACCAACACCAAGTTGAAATCCCTCAGTTCCCCTTGTTCTTGGCTCTTTCCCAGAGTCGACTATTATCTCAGAAACTTCTGAGCTCTTAATAGGCAACGAGTCAGATTTCTTGACAAGACTTGCTTTGCATAGGATGTAATTAGTCAAATCCAAGAACACAGCTGTCTGAACACTTAACTGTTCTGCAATTAACAGTTTTTTTTCCAAAGTGAAGAAGATTTATCTTATTGTACTGGAAAGTAATCTTAACCAATGCAGCTCCTGTGCATCGGTAGTAAGTAATCCATCACCTCTCTGGTATATTAGTGTAAGTAACAGAAAAAAATCAAAATAAAATAAAATTAGAGAAACTTACATATGTGCAAGTATATAATCAAGTATGTGATATTAGGATTTGAAATTGTGAGTGGCCAATGTTAAAAAGAAAAAAAAAACAAGAAGAAGGAAAAGGCAGCAACAATAAAAAAGGCAAAATTTTATGCAAATCTAACATTGTAACTAAAGAATCCATCTTGCAGGACAGACTGAAACATGTAGTTAAAATAATCCTTTCACATATAAGTGCCTTTATGAAGTGATTTGTTCTTAAACATCCTCAATTTCGGTGTCTGCATAGATTCAAATGACTGAAGATGATAATCTGTTGCATTTCATTTTCGAAGCCACACTTATTAGACACATTCATGTTTTTTACTGTAGAACTGATTAAATGGTATTGTCAGAGTGATTCTCTCAAGAACTAAAGTGTTAAAAGATCCTTGCTCACTTGTGTCCTCTTAATGGCTGTAACTGCCTACACAATGTACATCAGCACGAAAAGGTCTCAGACAGCATAGAACTGGGATAGCTACAGAGGAAGAGCATCATTTGCAATCTCTCCAAGATGATTTATGAGAACAGAAATACTAGAACAAGGCAAGCAAAGAAAATTATTCAAGGTCAACCTTGCTCAATTTGACAATACTAAGTTGAACCTGAAAACTCTGTTACTTAATAAACCTGCATTTGAAGATAAAAATAGAGAAACTGATAAGAACCAGCAAATCTGAATCTTGCAAATGAGTAATATAAAAGCAATAAAAAACAAACAAAACAACAACAAAAAAAAAACCCAACATGACTGAAACAAAAGGGGTGGAAATTCACCAAGAACTTTAGAAAATGTGAAACAAGTAACGCACAGGAGCTTCTTCATTCTGTTAAGTAAGAGACCTAAATGGGTAAACAGGTATGCGAACACAAAGAACTGACCTCCTTGTGTTAATACCTATCATAAGTAAATAGAGGAACTGTTTGGACCACAAAGGATAGTCTGTCTAAACTTGGGTATTTGGGCAACGGTGACTTTGCCACGGTTTGAGAATTATTAAAATACCGAAGGCAAGGATAGCAGTGTTTTGTTAAAATGATTCTATAAAATTCTGACAAGACTCATGATCACTAAGACAGCAGCTGAAAGAGTTCATCCATTTTTTTTTATGTTAGTGGCAAGGGAATGGCCATAAATCAGATCCTAGTTTCAATGGCAGGAGCTGAACCTATGAAAAAAAAACCACACAAACAAAATTGTACAGTTTGCACACCTTTGTCCTACTTCAGTTTTCAAAAAACTGTACCACAGGCCTTGGTGCTCCTCTAGGTAAGCGGAAAGATTTGGCAATAAAATAAAATGTTTAAGCTGTTGCTCATGAAGAAAAATAGCTGCAGGTGAAAATTCATGTAGTTGGATTCATCCATTTAGGATGCAGCAGAGAGCCTACTTCTCTTCATTCTTGTCCTTACTCACTATTGCATTTTTAACAGAAGAAGCTACTATTTGGCAGGAAAAAGCATGATGGAATCTGGCCCTATGTAAGTAGTGATTTAAGGTTCAGAATGAACATATTGCAAAGAAACCCCTCCAAGGGATTATGAAAGATTATCCCTGCTCATTGAGAATGAATAATGGCTGGCAGAGTGAAGAAAAGGAAGAAAAGGAAGACATGCAGCTAGCTATACATGTACTGTAGCCACTAAAAAAATCTTACTCTGGTTCTCCATTTCTCACTGACATCACTCACTGATTATTTTTCACTATTTTAATTGGATTGTGTTAGAGTGATAAACCCTGTTTAAGGCAGCAGCAGAATAAAGATCACTGTCTGGACCGTCAAGCTTCTGAAGCAACAAGTGCTAATAAAGGTTTCACCTGGGAAAGGTCAAACATTAAGAAGCCAAACCCTGCTATACTGAACTCAGTTGATACTGTAGCTACAAAAACCCAAAACACGTCAAAGTAAAAATTTGGGTTTTGGGAAGTTTTCCAGAAAGTTAAGCCATTTAGATAGAAGAATATTATGAGAGGCCATCTTTAGGTCTCATAGTTTCAAAGCAAATGCTTGTGGAATTAAAAACCTACCATAAAGGTTGCAACGCAGGCCCTCAGGATGGTCAGGCCAGGCCAAATGCTCTCTGTGTGTCACGCTGAGAAACAACAGAGACCCAGTTATGAGCCTGCTCCCCTCCCCTTGCTAGCAGATGGAGAGGGCGGCTGGTTCATACTCCACACAGAGATGTAAAGACAGGCAAGTTATCCCGGATCACAAGATGAAGGATCACACTTTTGAGTTCTCCAGACACATACAGCATGGAGCTCTAATCTAGGCTCTAGTTTAAAAGCCAGGCCTCCCTTTGCACCCATAGCTTTATTTTCTGTGAAGCTACAGACGAACATTTGCAAAATGTTTTGGTTTATCAATTTTAATTTTCTTCATGTTTTTACAGTAACCAAACAAATGTTTTCATTTGAGTGGCAAGCACTGCACTTCAAAAATGAAGGATCTGTTGTTGTATTTCTCCACACAGTCATCAAATACAGCCCTCGAGATTTCTCACTGGAGTTGCTACAGCTTTTTACATAAACATTAGAGTTAGGGCTAAAAGTGTCATTGTGAAATTCCCGTCAGTTGGTTTCCCAGCTGGTATGAAAGAGCTGTGCTCCACTGAGCAAAGCTTATTTTCATACTATGTGAAAATGAGACACCACACAGCTATGAACACATTCCCTCCTCACACTGTGAGGATGTTCAAATAGCTATTGAACAATCATCATACCAAACCTACACTCACAAGGATTCTACCTTGAACCTGTATTGGCCAAAATATTTTCTACTGGTGAAATTCAGACCCGAGGCTGGGTTAGCTCATAACCTGTACTAGATGCTCTGTATGTTTTTTTTTTAAAATGATACATGTGTAGAAAGTGGAATTGCTTTTCACTGAAAGATTCACTAGGCATATTGGAAACATACAGAAATTGCAGCTTTCCCAAATAAATAACTACTTTATTTTTTTTTTTAGAGAAATATTTTGAAAGTATAAGTTTGCAAAATATTCTGAAAATAAGTCTGACACGACCAGATATCTTGTCATTAGTCCTGAGAGGGCCACATATCCAGACTCACCCAATCCATATTGCAGGGTGTAGGTTCAATGATTTTGTGATGGATATGAAAATGTGATGATCTCAAAAAATGCTTTATAAGGAAATCCACTCTGATTTATTGGATGCAAAACAAGCTTTATCTCCCAAAGAACAGCTTAATGAAGAGGACTCCCTTCTCTGAGAATATTTCAGTCATCAGCATTTCCTTATTTTGATCTAATTTTTGAAACATTGTCAAGGAATATAGCTTTAACTGCTGCATCCATTATTCTCCCAGTTCCGTTATTCTCCCTGTGATGACATTAACATCATGCACCAATTAGCAATGATACATTGTTTGTGTAGAAAACAGCTTTAAGCTACAGCTTATGCCTACAACTAGACTATGAGACACAAGGGAATGTAGAGGTGGATAATAAATAATCTTATATATAACCTAGTGTTGATAGATTTATTCTCCATTTGCATTCTGGCTGTATGCATGGTCACATATTTTAGGGGCAGTGCATGCAAGCATTCATTGCTGCTTATAATTGTGTTGTCTCAACAAACAACAAGAACAGCTTCAGATCGATGTACTCAAATTCCTAAGTATGAAAAGCGAATTCAGCTTACGATGAAGAAACAAAAACAACAAACAAGAGCAGGTAAATGCAAGCAGTGAAACTGTTGCAACCTTCACCAGAGTATATGTGTTCCAACAGTGGATGTCTGAAATGGTAAAATTACTGAGGCAGCCATCTCCCAGGTGCAGCTGTCCACCAGCCATTGAAGAATCAAGCATACAGTGTGGATAACACTGTCATTTTCATAAGTGCTCTGCATAAACTGCTTTCTGGTATATGACCTGTAATCTGTAAGAACTGTTAACCCAAGCAAGACTGTAAGCCATTTCTGAGTAAAAACCCAGAAACCTCCATTTCTGTGAGCTTCATTGTCTACAGCTGAACTCCAGATGTCTTGAGCTCTGAATGAGGCTTACCCTGGGCCTCAGGCATTTGCAACATGTCACTCCATGCTGATTCTCTGATGTCTAATAAGATAGTTAAGATAATTAATGGGATGCTTATGTTTTTCTCCTGGCCAGCTCACCTGGCAAGGACAGAAGGTACAAAAACATTTTCAGCAGACTAAGGCTAGCACACAAAAAGACTCTGTTAGCAATGTCAGATGCTTAGGCTAACTCCTGGTCTGTAAAGAGCAATTAATTCCAGTGCAGTCTCATTCTAAGTGGGATTCATGTGATACAAACAGACACTCTCATAGCTTTGAAGTTGGTAAATTATCTGAACTACACTGGACCTACCTGAAATTAAAGTTCTGCATAGTTGCAACAAAAGTAGGATTCTCTCATTTCATGCATTTAGTTTATTTTGGCAAATAATCACTGTTTTGTTTGGAAGCAGCTCTGTAGTTACTCTTTCACAGCTCAGAGAGGACAGAAGCTAAGAAGCCAAATCTACCAAATCTTCTTGTTTTGGAGCTTGGAAATGATTAGCAGCATGATTCATGTTATTTTCACCCATATGTGGAATTCAGGGAATTTGACATGTCATCTAATGGCTGAAATTCAGAGCATCAGAAAGGAGAGGCAGATCCAGTTTACACTAACTGTGCGAAGGCACAGGTATAAAATTTGTCAACATTCCAGTTTTAATTTGGCAAGTCTAAGTTTAGTTTTAGTGCTCCATAACACTCACAGATCACCTTCAACGTTAATCTCTTCAATGTAGGATTAACAATGAGTCAACAACATGAAAAGTACTTTACCAAATATGCAAACTCTAAGGAAATATGGAAAAATACAGAGTCTTTATGTTCTCTCTTAATTAAGCTTTCAGAGCATGACTTGAGTTGTTTAAGGTATATAGTTATGAAAATGTTGTTACTTAGACTATGTTATAAAAATCTATGCATTTCAGGAATAAACAGAATTTTAAAGACAGGTGTGGCACAAAACCAGAAGGGTGCAAGTTGTTTCAGATGTACAGCTACTACTAAACAATCACATGGCATAAAAGTAGTAACAGTGATAAATTATGTTCATTACATCAAGGATTAGCAGCTTCATAAAGCATGAAAAGACAGTCATTACTCATGGCCCTCTTCAAAAACATTTCTTTATTTGTATCATCTCAAAGTACTTTTTGCAGAAGTGTTGCCGTATTTTAGAAGTAGATTAATGAATTAAAATACAGTGAGGAAACTTCCTAGTAGCTCAAAAATTAGCTTGGAGATTCCAGATAGATGAAAGAGCATAATTAGAGGGTAATTGAAAACCCCTGAACATGGAGTGATGCAGGAAGGCAGACAGAAAGGAGTTGAAGTTATCAGGGCTCTTATCAAAACTATGTGACCTACATTCTAAGAGTACATCCTATCTTAGTAGAATCACAGTGCTAAACACCCACTATTTAAATGAGAAACATTACTATTTGGTTTAGGTAGTAGTCCCCAAATTTCTAGTTGTTGAGCATTTTGTGCAGGAACACAGTCATGACAAAAGAAAGGGTCTGAACTGTGCAGGTAAAGGGAGGGGATAAACACCTTCAGGGGAACCACAGGACTCTCCCCTAGTTCATCCCTCCCACTTAGCAATAACACGTGAATCTGTGATAAAACAAACTACATTTGCATATGCAGACACATGGAAATGTTAAAATCAGCATTTGTCGCTTGCTATTATTGTAGTGCCTGTGTGTCAGAACAAGAATTAGCTGAAGACACTCCTCTGTGTGCAGACTGGCAGATGCCGTAATTCACAAGACTAGCACTTTTCTAAAACTTGTAACTCCTGGCCATGCACTAAGAAGCACTTTTCCTTCAAAATTTAATAAATGGTACTTTAAATAACTGTTATGGGCATTTATAACACTAGAATCCACTCAAGACAAGAGCAGCCTGCTCAACCCAACCTGTGTAATGCAAGCCAAAGAATCTGACTAATTCCTGCCTCAAGCACAGAAATACTTAGGAGAGAGACAGCAGCTGCCAAGGCAAGTAGCTGCAGAAGCAAGTTGCTAGAGATCACAACATCTGTATTAGCAACTAATACTCTGTTTCACACGGCTTGATAATTGAGGATGCAGAAAACTGTCCTGGCTATGTATTCCCATTCATCAACAGTGAATCAGCGATGCAAACAAGTATACAGAATTCAAGAGAATATTGAGCAGAAAACCCTATTCAAAGCCCAGTAAAAGTGTTTGCCAAGAAAATATGACAGATTTATAGAACCATCACACCAACAAAAATCACTAACACCACTGGTTATAAAAAGATAAAAACCTAACCTACTCCTAGCATTAAAATTGATTTACTACAGTTGAGCATCCTTTTGAAGGCTTCAAATGATATAACCTCTCAAACCATTTCAAATGCTCAGGGCAGCCTGAGTGCTTAAGGAACTTATCATGCAGTCCATTGATAAGAACACAGCACTCAACAGCAGAAGCTGCTTAGGTACTGATAATGCCCTACAGTATCCTGTGGCACGAAACACACATTTAGAGACTGCAGGCAGGCAGAGAGAGATGAACATATAAACACATTCAGTTGAACTATCCTCAGCAAGGTTCTCTGAGCTAGGTACATAGAACCAGACTTCTAGGTCCTTTTCTGTTAATTGAAGAGTAATTTCTCAGCAGATATGACAGATCCCAGAAGTAAAATGTACTTTTTTGACCCTTAAAAGGTGTTTTGTTCCTTCTGCAGAGCTGAGGAAAGACTTGGAGAGTCTCCTCTCTCCCTAAAACTCACTTATTTCTAAACAAAGCTGCAAAGCAAGTGGCACACTGCAAATCCACAGTGAATCACATACTTGTTAGGCTACAAAGCAGTCTTCAGAGGAACGCAAGGCCCTTGGACAGGAGATATGGACACTCTAGAATAAGTTTCTTTTACCTTAGCTCTGATGGAGAGTTGCTCTTCCCATTGTCCACTACAACACCCTCTGTCTGCTACTCTTCTCTATCCTAAACATATACTGTCTTTCAATGAAAGTGTGTTCCACAGTCCAAGTGTTTTGCAGGACAATCCCAAGAAGCTCTAATGTATTTAACAATTTACTTTCATGACAGTACATTTTCACCTTGATACTCCAGTGACCCAGACAAGGGAAATACCACCTCAGTCTGTTCCTCAATTCCATAGAGCAGTTACTTAAGCAGGTGCCTGCAAAGTACAGAGTGAAGTGCCTTTGCATACCCCCCCCCCCCCCAATCCTCTCTGTTTTTAATCAATGGAGAACACAAAATGCAAGCCCAGCACATTTCCGTTTTCTTCCATTGTAATGGTGAGGGAATCCGTGAAGAGCAGGCAGAGAGCAGCTGGTATAAAAGGCTACTCTTACTCAGACAGCTTGCAATGCTGTCTGCAATAATAGATTAAATTTGAAGGGATACGGAAGATTCCCTACAGCCACTATTAGGCCATTTCACCTCTGCACATATGAAAATTTTCAACATAATTCAGAAGAAACTAGTTTAAATCCCCCTAACATAATCAGCACCACAAATAAAACAACCAGCACTGTAGATTTTTTCCTCAGGGACAGTAAAGGCAAACTAGTTCCCTCACAGATCATACCATTCCTCTGTATAAAAAGGAATAAAACTGGAATAACTCTGGTGACTAGACTGGAGCTATTCCAACCATGCACTAATCAAAATGAGATCACAAGTTGACTCAATGTATACAAACAGCGACAGCTGTTGGTTTCTATAGCAAAATATAGTAAATAAATATCATCGGAAATACAAGTAAAAGCAACACCTATGTATGATTCAATTACATGCTTCCATGAAACTTACATGTTCGTAATTCGTATTAATTCAACTCAAGTAAGGGAAGGGCATCCAAGCAACAAGGGCATCAACAAAATACTACCTCAAAATCAATCACAGAAGCAACCGAAATTCCTAACCAATTTTAAAAAAATTACCCCTCTCACCCGCAGTTTAACTCAGTTTTTACAAGTTTTCTTAAATTTTGGGTTCAAATATCTTCAATATAATACTAAAGAATATTATTTTTCTGTCGGCATCGCATATAACAAAAAACTTAAAATCTTGTCATCAACAACTTATTTTCTTTCCGTTAAGGTGTTTTAAGCAGGATCTAAGCCTGTTCTTATATAAAATTCAAGTAAAATAATCTAATACATCAACAATGTCCTCAAGATGGCCTTGTATATGGTCAGAATTAAACACTCTTAAATATTTTATTTTCTCAAAGCAGCAAAGACTTGCTACATCCCAATCATATTTCCCAGATGGTGTCATGAACCTCTTAACACTTCATTTCCATCATGTTCCATGTCTTGAGAAATCTGTTTTCAATTTTTCAAACACAAACAAGGCCTCCACCCTCTGTCCCCTGCTAGATTCAGCAGTCCCTAGCCAACATATTCTTCATATTCTATTTAGGGTGAATAAATTAACCCCCTCCCTCATCAATCACATAGAAACCTTCAATGACACATTGATGTTCTTACATTTCTTTGTAAGTATATTATTTATGTCTTCTATAAAGAAATGGAGGATACATATTCATCAGAGAGAAGTAGCTCCAAGTCAGGCTAAGAAAAGCATCTGCAAAGCTAACTTGACTCTACTTTTGTTCCCAGTGTACTGGAGCTGTGACCTAGAGATATGGTTGCTTTTACTATTTCATCTAGGGACTTGCTAATTCTCATCCCTGCTTGCTCACAACAAAAAACTCTAGAGGCATCTAAATCCAGTTCTGAGGATTTGGCCTAGAATGTTTGTATGTGTCTGTTTGTATGTTTATACCTTGTTTGTCCTGTATCCAGTCCTTCCACTTTTGTAAAATGTTCCTACAGAGGAGAGTTGGTTTTGCCCTTCGAGTTCCTAATACATGATGAATGTGGGTCTCCCTGTCATTGTTGCATTTCAAGATCCATGTTGTATCATAGAATGATAGAATCAACCAGGTTGAAAGAGACCTCCAAGATCATCCAGTCTAAACTATTGCCCAGCCCTAGCCAATCAACTAGACCATGGCACTAAGTGCCTCATCCAGTCTTTTCTTGAATGCCTCCAGGGATGGCGACTCCACCACCTCCCTGGGCAGCCCATTCCAATGCCAATCACTCTCTCTGTGAAGAACTTCCTCCTAATATCCAGCCTATACCCACCCTGGTACAACTGTGGGGACTGTGTCCCCTTGCTCTGTTGCTGGTTTCCTGGGAGAAGAGACTGACCCCCACCTGACTACAACCTCCCTTCAGGTAGTTGTAGACAGCAATGAGGTCACCACTAAGTCTCCTGTTCTCCAGGCTAAACAACCCCAGCTCCCTCAGCCTGTTCAATATCTTTATTGGTGATCTGGACAAGGGGACTGAGTCCATCATCAGTAAGTTTGCAGATGACACCACGTTAGGAGCAGTTGATCTCTTGGAGGGTAGGAGGGCCCTGCAGAGGGCCCTTGTCAGTCTGGATGGGTGGGCAGAGGCCAGCGGGATGAGATTTAACAAGGCTAAGTGCAAGGTTCTACACTTTGGCCAAAACAACCCCAAGCAGTGCTACAAGCTGGGGACAGAGAGGCTGGAGGGCAGCCAGGCAGAAAGGGACCTGAGTGTCCTGATAGATAGTAGGCTGAACATGAGCCAGCAAAACGCCCAGGTAGCCAGGACAGTCAATGGCATCCTGACCTATATCAGGAATAGTGTGGTCAGCAGGACAAGGGAGGTTATTCTTCCCCTGTAGTCAGCACTGGTCAGACCACACCTTGAGTACTGTGTCCAGTTCTAGGCCACTCAATTCAAGAGAGATGTTGAGGTACTGGAATGTGTCCAGAGCAGGGTGACAAAGCTGGTGAGGGGCCTGGAGCACAGCCCACTGAGGAGAGGCTGAGGGAGCTGGGGTTGTTTAGCCTGTACTTAACACATCATTTTGTCTCTAGTGACAGAATAAGCTATTCGTTATAAAGAAAGCATGCTGGGCTTCACTTTGCATAAGAAACTTCGGACTACACGGACCACCCATGTTCCTCAATCCAGTTCTCTGCATACACATTTAACCATGCACGCTGACATCATCGGTAAACTTCACAGATTATCTGTTCTCCGTAGTCCTATCTACAAATCACAAAACACACTCAGCGACCCATAGTAAGGTCCAGAAGTTGCCATAATTACGATGTGTGACATTTGAATGTGAAATTCAAAATTTTATCTTTCTTGTATATTAATGCCAGAACTTAGAATTCCAATGTTTGTCCCCAAACATTTCGGTATTTGTCCCAGAGTGCCTGGATTAACAAAATTCATGAAGAGTCAGTGGAGTTGGTTGGACTGAAAACAACATTTTTGAAATCAGTATTCTCCCAGCTGACCACAAGACTCCAAAGCTAGGTCTTTCTTCCTCATCCTTCTTTCTCACACTCCCAGCTGCACAATGGCTGTGTTTCTGACAAGCTGTTTTTCAACACCTCTGTCCGGGAGCCTTGTGATTCTGGGCAGCGAGAGCAGTGTGCCTGAAAAACTCCAGCCTGAGTCTGGAAAGAAAGTTACTCGCCAATTGCCGTCTCATAGATTTACCATGAGGACCTGCATTGCTATGACAGCTCAATGTTTTCAAAACATATTAATGAGTACCCTGGTTTCAGAAGATGCTGGATGCTGGATTCCAGGCTGCCAGACATACTTGCCCTACTGCTGTTGATGCAAGTGCCTTAGCTCCAGAGAATGTTACTTGCCTTTTTGCATTAAACTTCCCACTGACTTGCATCAAGAGTTTCCCTTTTCACTAGGCAGTTTTCAGGACCATTCATACAAGCTGCTTAAAGCACACTCTACAGGTGCTTCACTCTGGTCTGAGATGTCATGCTGTGCATTTAAAATTTAAGTCCTTCCGCTTAACTTGCAGAATTCTTATTTTACTGGATTCATTTCTACCCCACTTTTGTGGGAGCTGAAAACAAAGTGTAAGAAAGGAGAACACGGGAAGCTGGTAAAGAGATTTACCATCACCTTCCCAGAACTCTAGGGTTTCATTCCTCCTCCTGTGACAGACTTGCTACCTTGGGTGAGGAAAGTCACCTCCTAAAAGCACCGTGTTCCTAATGCGCATTTAGGGAATGTCGAGAAATACTGGACATTCGCAGCTATCTCTAAACTCAAGCTTCTGACATACTTGAAATATAGACAGTGCTTTATGTGGGTGCTTCCCCTTCCTGTCATGCCTAAAACAGCTAATGTTCGATGTGTCTAATTTGTAGCTTTGTAGCTTACTGACTTACAACTAACAGCATTGGTAACTTCCTGCCTACAAAACAGGGATATAGTCCTCCCCCATCTCAAGAGGGAACAGTTCATTACAGATTAATTACTTGATTTTGACTTCTGGGTAATAAGCTTTGTAGGAATAAACAACACTGTCCTCATGTCTGAATAGTACGATGTAAAGAACGCACAGAGCTTTGCAAGGAG
>VWYK01053480.1:0-10539 GCA_013399775.1 Semnornis frantzii
GCTGCTTAAAGAATAATAAATCTCTTCTTCCTGGTTGGCTGGTCTATAACAGACTCCAACCAGGACATTGGTCTTGTTGGCCTTCCCTCTAATTCTTACCCACAGGGACTCAACCTGATCATCTTTTGTCTCTAATTCCATGACATTTTGTCTCATTCCATATTCACTTTCTGTGATTCCAGCTAGTTTGCCAAATGGATTCTTGTTTCACCTTTCCATTTTTCCAGTTCCCTCTGTTCTCCCAGCCTGCAGATCACATACCACATATGGTATTTTGTTAAGTCACCAAATTCCCTCCCAGCTTTCACCTGAGTGGCTTTCAGAGCAGTCAGAAGGCAGATCTCTTGTGCATGAAGCCACATCCTGCTGCAAAGCAAACACTGTATGTAAGGCTTGGTATGTGCTCAGTACCTGAGTGGTTTGAAGAAACTGGGGAGGTGTGCAGTGAGAATTGCCAAAATCCTCCTTCTAAAGCATGCATGAAAGTGAGCAGTACAGATTAAGAACATGGAAGCATAAAATGCCTTAGGTGTTTTGGCATAGGTACGGCATGATCCCATGTCAGTTTAAAACCATTACACCTTCTGCTCAAAGATACCTATGCTGTTCTCATTTTTGAGAGTTTTTGTTCTGTTTAGGAGAGATACATTTCCCCCCCCACCAAAATAGTAGTTTTACTGCAACAGTATCTGTGTCAAAGACATTAAAAAGCCTTCGCTCCTGAATGCTTTGCAAACTTTCAAGGGGAAAGAATAGAAAGGATCACAGTAGAGTTCATGTACAGTGAGAATTCTTGCTGCCAATTAAATAAAAATTTGGCACTTCAGCAGCCAAGCCAAGGCCTATCTGATTATTTTTAAGCTCTGTTTCAGTTGCTCCAGCTCTAAGGGCAGGGGAGACAACACTTTTTGTGCTCTCTTTTTGTACTACATATACATAATGCAAAAGACTGATGAGTGTCACTGGCAATTGTTCCGCTGTGTGGGATAAGAGCTTGCTCAGTTGGAACCAAATCCTGACAAGTATGTCAAAATAACCCATGGCAGGCTTCTCCAAATAACACGTGTCTTCCCTTCAGATTGTGCGCACGGATCTGAAGGAATTAAGAGATTTCAATCTAGATGGTGCTCCTTATGGATACACTCCCTTCTGTGACAGTCGAAGAGAAATGGATGGCTACAGGTTCTGGAAATCAGGATACTGGGCAAGTCATTTAGCTGGAAGAAAATACCACATCAGGTACCGGAGAAGACATCTTTTTCCCAAAAGAGGGGGAAAGCTTTTGTTAGTGCTTAGAATTAGCAGCTGAGATAGCTGCTAATTAGTTAGCTGAGGTATACAAGACTGCAGTGAGCCACTTCTTGCTTACTGTTGCCACTGTTCTGTTGCCTATGGCCCATTTGAAGCACTAGGGACACTGGAGTTGCTTTCAGTATGCTACAACTTTTACAGATGAGTAACTGAAGTGTTAACAGACATCTTCATTTGTCAGTAACAATGTTGAAAGAAGGGACCACATGACAGTAAAGCTAAGACAAATTTGTTGAAATTTTTTTGTCATACATGCCCTGACCTTTTTAGATCTGCCTGCCCGTCTTGTATTAGATAATTGGAAGTACTGTCACCAAGAGATTGTTTTAGCATATTGTATCTTGGGGTCTGCTGGGGCAGCAGTAAGTTACCCATCAGTCAAATGTCATTACTAATTGCATCATCTCCATGTAGTGCTCTGTATGTTGTGGATCTGAAGAAGTTCAGAAAGATAGCAGCTGGAGATCGACTCAGAGGACAATATCAGGGTCTTAGTCAGGATCCTAACAGTCTGTCCAACCTTGATCAGGTGTGTTTTTATTCTGTTTGCTTTGTTTCATTTTGCTCAGGTATTATGTTACTATGGGAGCCCTCTTTTCCTGGCCACACTTCAGTAACGCCCAGATGCCAGGGTCAGTGCCACAACACCCTGCCTTCAAATGAGGCAGGTATTGTTAGCATCAACTACAGCTGGTTGGTGGAAGCAAAGCCTGTTCAGAAATGTCTTAAGACTATCAAACTATCCAGTGCACTCCAAGACAAACACATAACACAGCTGGGTACTTGTTTTTCGAGCTATCCAGTGCCAATTGGTTTACTGCGCACTGACTTATTTCCATATTACTAAGGCTTGTACTGACATGGATGGAAAAAAATAACACAACGACTTTAATCAACTAAGAGTAATCTTCCAAACTGTTCCAGTGCAGGTTTGATACTGCATTTACATTAGCACTGTAATACCATTCATTACCTTTCAACTAAATAAGATTAACAGTTGTAGTATGCAGGTTTTTTTCCAAAGGACTTTGTTTGGAATGGAATGAAAGATTGATGCATCACTTTTTCTCTACACTGGAAAAAACATCTTTACAACTTCTCAGTACCATATACTGGAGAGGATTATTCCTCCCCCTCTGCACTCTGTGGAAACTGCTACTAACTCTTATTCTTCAAAACAGGATTTGCCTAACAACATGATCCACCAGGTGCCAATTAAATCACTCCCACAGGAGTGGCTGTGGTGTGAAACGTGGTGTGATGATTCCTCAAAGAAGAGAGCAAAAACCATTGATCTGGTAAGTGCAGTATGGCTTCCTCATTCACATGTCACACTAAGAGTGACCAGTTGTAGAGGCACTTCACACATCAGATCCAGGCATCTCATCCTGTATTGTTACTTGGATTTTTTCAGCACTTCATTTCTTTGCTTTACTTTTCTCTTACCTAGAGCAGTGGCATTATGATGACTTTGGAAGGACTTTACACTGCATTCTAGCTGAAATAGAGGCATTTATTCACCAACATCAGATTAATTCCACCAGAGGGAAGCACACCTCTATTCAGCAAGTAAACCTTTTTGTAGGCATTATTTGAACTGTTTGTATGTTTTGTTTGCAGTGTAATAACCCAATGACCAAAGAGCCCAAGTTGCAAGCAGCAATGCGTATAGTTCCAGAATGGCAGGACTATGATCAAGAAATCAAACTGCTCCAGAGTAATTTCCAGAAAGAAAAAGAAATGGGAACACCAGCTAAGATGCCAGGACAACACACACATGGTAATCTTTCAGACTATTTCCCTGCTTCTGTAACTTCCTTTCTATGTGTTTGCACTGGGCTTAAGCTGTGTGCTCTTTCACTGCAGGCTTGCACCATGCAAGGGCTTGCTGTATATTTTCATGGGACAGAAGGGCCTTGCTGAGGAAAGCTAGTGTAGCTTAACCTGATTCTGAAACAGAACAGAGCTATGTTGCACACTTGTTCCAGTTCTGTCAAAGACCCTCGCTGTTCCTGCAATTTTAAAAGCTCGGCCTTATCTTAACCCTTAATTAAAGTGCTGCTATATACAATAGGTATAATTTGTTCTTCACTAAGTGATAACATTGCAAAGAACAAAACTTTGGGTTGAAAATTATTATATGAACCTCAATCAGCCAACTGAGGCAGCTGGAAATGGAATGCTCATTTTTTTTTCCTCCTCTTCTGCAGATCCAGCAGCACATGTGGAATTATGATCCATGGGGAAAAATTAAAGTTAGACTGTTTCACAGACAATTTTTATATTGAAAGCTAGTTTTTTCCGGTATGTCTGCAAAACTGCTGAATAATTGAATGGGATGATGTATGCATTTTTATTACTTGCCTTTGGGTTAACTTCTGCATATGAAATAGGATCTGGATTGCTGGAATTAGCATTACCAGCTTTTTGCACCTGTGGTGGAGATAAAAGAGGCCGTGATGGAAGATGGCATTTCAGAAACAAAACTTCAAAAATCCACTGGAAAAGCCACAGCCTATTCTTCAGCTGTTGGTGCCTCCACCACTGATGAAGATCCTGTTAGTCTCAGATCTAATTTGAAAGCCTAGAAATCACAGACCTATTGAGCCATTGACTAGAACCTAAGTCCTAACCCTCAACTGATGGAGGTAATTTTTCCAGGAAACATTAAAAGGCTAAGAATCATGCCTTGAATTTGGGATGCTGTTTTATCTGCAGGTTTTCAAGTGGTCATAAATGCTTCTAAGATTTGTTCAGTATGCCCTTAATTTTGTAAGAAATCCAGCATTACTTAGATTTTTCTATCTCCTGTCTTCATTTACTGCCCAACTCTTGAAGGTTTGGCTTACGGTAAAGCTATCAAAATCTCTTTAAATGTCCATCCAAATACAAATGCCGAAGCTTACAATGAGAGCGGAACATTGGATCTGACAGATCAGTTCATCCTAGCCCATCTGACTTTAATTCAAGTGCCCTCCTTCCTTCCTGCTCCAAGTTAAAAATCAGTCTGCCAAATTGGTAGGGCCTTACTCTCGCTGTGGTTCACTGATTCATGAATGTGTTTTTGTTTATGAAAAATCTGTAGAAACTTGGAAGTTTATCATCATGTAAATTTCATTAACTTTATTTTTCTTCAGATGTTGTCACATCAATAAAAACTTGGATTTCTTAGGTCGTAAGTTTTAGTTCACACTCAGTCCTTTGATAATTTATTCTGCTTACACACATTACAGTCCTAATTTGATGTTGGGGTTTCTGAATATTTTACCTGGATTTGTTTTCATTTTGTGCACAGACAAGAAAACATTTTCCTGCAAGGCTTATTACCTTGGGCTTGTTTTGTTATTGAGATTCATGTCTTAATTTTCAAAGATGGTTCTGTGTTATGAACATACCAATTTAAACAAAAACCAAAACCACATCCTCAATCCCCATTTCACTCATTCCCTGTAGGATTGTCTGCTTCCCAAAACAGAGAAGTTGAAGATTTGAAATGCAAGAAGTAGCATTTCTAGTAGTAAAATACAGCTTCCTATGCACTGTTTCTTTAAAAAGGCAAACTGAGATAATTTCTGCCTCCTTTTTTATAGACGTAAATGTTATGTGCTGTAAGACCATCACACTAAAAATAATCCTGAATTTAAGAGATTCTTTTAGAATTAGTTTGTCATACATCCTATAAAGTTTTGGAGGAATCCAAAAGACAATGGATGTAGTGTTTTAGCTATTTGATAAGACACCTGAACAGAAAAGCAGCACTTCTCCAACAAGCTCAAGATAGGGCCCAAACCACTAACACAAACTCTTAAAGAAACACATGAAAAAGAAATAGCTGGAGTCCCTTAAATGCACATTACATGCACTGTTGACAAAGTCAGTAAACCAGTCAATAAGACTGCACGCATTGGGGTATGGTGTATCAAAAGTGAGTAATTATTTTTCCAGAAAAATATTGGAGAAGGCAGTTCATAATCTCCCCCTCTCCATCAGTAAACTATGCAAACTTGGGAGGCTGGATTCAAATGATGAACCAACAGAGCATGAGTTCCCGCCTTAGTTATTTTCCATTTTGTGGGTATTTCAATTCAGATAGTCTCCCTGATGCTCTGTAAATTACAGATGGCTTATGCTTCTCATCAGAACTGTTCCAGTTAAGCATAAACAGACTTAACCTAGAAGGATTTTTGCTAGAGTAATTAGCCTATTTTAAGCAGATAATACAGCACATGTAAGATCACACTTGCTGTATTCACCTACAAACTACTTAGGCCTCCTTGCAGCACAGGGACTGGCACACAATCGGGTGGGTTGCAGCTTTACACCAGGTTCATCCAGGGATGGATGAGGTAGTAGAGGAGCATCACTTAGGATGGGTGGTATGTGAGTGGGGAAGGAATCTGCCCAAGCCCTCAGAACCAGAAAAGTGCAAGTTCTCTGCAAAACAAGGCCCCTCCTATCTGTAGAGCTATGTTTGCCTTCCCCCACCAACTACTACTGAAAACTGGAAGATAGAGAATAAAGTAACCTCTTCAATTTGGCACAGTACTTTCAATGCCATGTTTGGAATTGAATGTGGCAAAAAGTTTTAAATGAAATGTCAGTTGTGTTTTTTAAATTCTGCTCCTCCATTCTAAGCGCATGCATCACTGTTAAACGCCTGCAGTGCAGGCTTTTCTTGGCTTTAATTACAAGATCTAGCAAGCTATGGAGAATATTTTTGTTCCCTCTGGTTAACAGAGGCCATGCTATTCGGCTCAGTTCTTAAAAGAATAGATCCAACTCAACTGTATATAAAGAAACCAGAAACTGGTATTGTGAGATGATTTTTACCTTTTACAGTACTCTTAAAGAGTCCTGTAACTGTTCTCAAGTATATTATAAAACGTGCATGGTAGTAATCATTCTGACTGAACTACTCTGTTTTTTCCCTGGGAAGCCAGTATTTATATGCACACGAGAATAACAATCATAGAAGAGAACGGTCACTTTGGATCTGTGCATATGCCTGCTCGTAGTGCTCAACTGGGCCTTAAACGAAAAATCTTTTGACAGCTTCATCTAGAAAGAATCTCAGAGTAAGATGATTACTGACATAGAGCTGCTTCTGATCATACCACTGATAGTCTGTTCCTGTAAAGTAGTACGACTGATAAAGAAAATAGAAATGGGATTATAGGGGTCACACACAATTCTGGATCCCTCAGACTGGAAAGGCCACTCCTGTAGCAAACTGATGACAATTCCTATCTCTGGATGCAAGTAGCTTGTCCTCTTGGTGAAAAGTTTATACTGAAAAACACCCAATACTTCATTCTAAAAGAAAGATTTCACTGCCTTACTAGAAAATGAAATAGCAAAGAAATATGTTTAAGATTTTCTCTTTTATTTAGCTATTGGGGGGTGGGTTGTAAAGAAAATGAAAGGGATGGGACATGTACAAAGCAGTAAATATCCAGGCACAATCTTAGGAACCAAAACTTTTTGAAATACAAACTGTTTTGCATATCCAAATCTCCTGTAATCTGCTCAAGGATATACCACAGCTCAGTGTGGCACTGGTACCTAGTGATTATCAGGAGTCATGCTCTGCTGAATGTTACCCGAACTGAGATTACAGTGGGTTTCCCACTACAGTGGCAACAACAAGGACTGTCTAACATAATAAAGTCTTTTCTGTTCTTTACCCCTGTGTCTCATGTCATTACTTTGGGTCAAATAACTGATGTTTTAATGGATTTGCTTACAGTACATTTTTCACTTATTCTGGTATTGAAATGCTTCTAGAAGGGAAAAGTAAAGAGTTTATCCTTTAAGCCAGTCTTGTCTTGTATTTAAGTAACCCCTTAACCAATACACTTCTGTTAAAGAAATAATAGAAATATTTTATATTTGAAGTAGTTTTATATCTTTGTTTCCACCCTGCCTACTAATAATATTAAAATGTGCTTCTATGTCAGTTTTACAGATTGCATCAGATTGCATAGCTGGATACAGACAGTACTCCAGATGAGGTCTCACTAGAGCAGAGTTGCAGAATCACCTCTTGATCTGCTGGCCACACTTCTTTTGATGCAGTCCAGGATGCGATTTGCCCTTTGGTCTGCAAGTGCACATTGCTGGCTTATGACCAGCTTCTCATTCACCAGTACCCCCAAGTCCTTTTCTGCAGGACTGCTCTCAATTTCACCATGCCCAAGACTGTACTTCTTATTTGATTAAGTTTTACACTGACACCTTCATAGTAAGCACTCAGAAAAGCTAGTATTTCTCAAATAACACTTCCACATACAAAGCTTTGTTAGGGTTTCTCTCAGAACTGGGAATGCATTCCAAACTCCAATGGGACTCTGAAAACAGCCTCTCAACCAGAGCCTCTCTTTAACTGAGATACAAAATAGAGAGTTTTACACAGAAGGCTCAGTTCAGTGCCACAGAAATATCTATTTGGTCACCTACAGTTGGCTATTTGAACTTGCTGAAGTTTGGAAAATAAGAAGAAATCCTAGGAGACAATTAAAAGGGGAAAAGCCAGCCAAAATTAACAAATGCCATATGCCACCTGCCTCCTTAACCAATAAGGGCTTTGTGCCACAGCCTCTTTTCATTATCAAAGTACATATTTATGTGACTCCACATTGATGCATGGGTTTATGTCTGAGACCAGTCTCCCTTCAGTTTTGAATATTTTTCTACAAATTTCAATTTAAAAAAGTGTTAACCTGGACACAACAGTTTTTGATGGGCAAACTGTCCCGTTTGCCTTCACCCCTGCTGACACTATAAATACATACCTCTAATTTCAGCCATATTCCACATCTAGCTATATGTCTGTGTGTCAGGAAGCGTGTTCCTCCAGCTTGGACTGCCACACCACATGGTACAGCATGGTGTGTTACAGCACTGAAAGAGGCAAGAGCTGCTGCTGCATGCTGCTGTTGCAGCCCAGCATATTCTGGCTTGTTTCTGAACTTCTTGCCATATACGCAAGGCATAACTCAGTGTCCAACCTGCCCACTCCCTTTCCTGACAGCAATCTGAAAAGTAATTTCCAGCACCTGTGTCTAGCTCTCATCAATAAGCAGAGCCAGCTTTTCCAAAGCCAGACTTACTGCTCTGCTCTGAAATAGCCTGAGGAGACTGGCACTATAACAGAGGCTCTTTCAGGCACTGGCCACTACTCCACGCTCTCCTGTCCTGTCACCAGTGGCTTCTTGCCTGCACACCAGCTCTATGCATTCTAACAACCAGTTAACACTAACATGATTTAATCCTGTCCCTAGCAGAAACCTTCCGTCTCCATCACAACAGAACCCCCCCATAAATCCATAAAGGCAATTACTGGGACTTCTGGTTGGGCTTTCACAGGCCAGTCTTCCCACTGCCACTTGTCAGTGAATGGAGATGCTTAGAGTTTTACTGCAGACCTGACAACTGGGACACAGAAAGAATACTGAGCCTCCACCAGTATTGTAACTGCATGAGCAGCTGTACAGTGCCTCCACCACATCTCACCAGCTCACAGATGTCCAGAAAATGTCCTTGGTTACTTGGCTTAGGCTGATTTGCAGTCATTGCAGAAATGCCTGAAGTGCAGCCCAGGAAAGGATTTAAACCTATGTGTGTGCCCTTTGGAACCAAGAGACTCACAGATCTGTCACCTGTAAGACAGCCACTGCCAGCAGAACACAAAACACAAGGTTCCTCAAGAAGCTGACTACCTCAAACCCTGCCACTTCCCCAGAGCAGACTTTGAGGTCACCACAGAAAGGTTCATTCTGATGCTGTATGTACACTTCCTGCTTCCATCCCAGCTAGCAGTGACAGTGTAAATATACCAACACAAGGAAATGCCTCTCCATTTGCTTTGCCTTCCTCCTCTGCCATAAACTATCCAATCACAAGTATTGCTAGTGGATTATATACTCCATCTGTTTTGACTCAACACACTGATCTTTGCTGTCTTGAAGATAATTAAAGCCCTTTCCCCCATTCTCCCTTTCTGTTTGCGGCATGTATGCCAGCTGCTCATTGGAATCCAAATAATTGAACAGCATTCCCTAATCAGGACACTCAAGAAAAATCACTTCTGACTACCAGGGTTTATTGCTGACTAGACTTTATTAAGATCATTGCTAAGACAGATTGCCTTGTGCTTGGAATACATTGAATTTGTTCCTTTATTAGCCAGCTTGGGATTTGATGAGGAATGAGGACAGTGTTTCTTCTGTGTGAAGATCTGGAATAAAGAACTCTGAAATATACTTGATTATGGCACAGCAGGGTCCTTGTCTACTATGCAGCCCACAAAACACAGTAAGCAATCAAGCATTCTGCTTCTAACTAATGCTGTTACTACACCTAAGCACAAATCCACCTGGAGATGCAGGACCTGCCTGATATCATGGTAGGCCTAATCAGGCCAAAATATGCTTATAGATGTCCTGGCTTGCCCAGACATGTTTTATCTGCTCTCCCTCCTTCTGTTTTGGAGAGAAGCAACTACAGGAAAGAGGATAAAGAACCTGCAGCCACTGAGTCTGAGGACTCTGGCTTGCCCAGACTTGTTTTGCATCCTATGGTAAACAAGGCACACACACTCAGCTTGTGCCTGCCTTGTGCAAGGGCTGTGCTCTGCCCTAAAAAGGGTAAAGCAAGCCTATGGCTTTACCTAATATGGTCAAGCTTGGCTAAGTACCGTTCTGATTGGCTATTCTGTGTCCAAAGGCCCATTAGTCTCAAACTGTATTGATAAAAAGAGGTAAGCAGGTGACACAGCGTGGTCTGCTGTTGTATTTGTGCTTGTCACTGCCTGGAAACTGCCTGCCTTGAGTTTACCAGGAATGGGCTCTAAATGCCTCTATGTGATTGGCCTGCATAGCCAGCGTGATATCTGTGCTGAGACTGCACATTGCAAGACATCCTGCCTACACCTGAAAGCCTCCTGCCAAGACAGGAAGTCCTGGAGATGCACGGATCATTCAGGAATATCAGGACCAGGTCAGAAATAATCTACCTCTTTTCCTTAGCAGCCTGGGAAGAATCAGAAGTCTCAGCTGCTGACGAGACAGTAACAGAACTCCCTGAAAGCATTTGGGTAGCGTCTGAAGCTGTAGCTAGCCCCGTGAGTTGGGAAATAATTTTGAGGGTAAATGCTTAAAGCCTCTTGTAATTCACCATTGCCTTCTGCCATAAGCAGAGTCCATCTAGTGGACGAGCGGTGTACTGACC